>JANHGN010017984.1:24235-53965 GCA_024605025.1 Megaceryle maxima
TGACATAAACCAACCAAGCTGTGCGTGATCGGTGTCTACCATTCCTGCAGGCAGCGTATTTCCAGTCATGTGATTGTGTGACACTGTAGAGCAGAAAGCAAAAAAAAATGTAGGGTTTTTACACTGATGTTTCTAGAATTACCAGAATAAATGGGCTGACAGAACCTCTTCTAATCCGCTTCTTAAATCAACCTTAATAATGAATCTGATATTTAATTTGAAGCTTTCTGAGCTCTCCCCCCTGTAACTTATATCTGTGTCCAGAAAACCACATATTCTTTTGTTTACTGAAAGCACCATTTCCTTTTTTAACGAGAAAAATGGATTCCTTTTTCTATATGTTTGTTCTATTTGAAATCACTTTGGTTAAAGCCAAGAGTTTTGGACCCAGACCTACTGTTCTTGTTACGAGTCTATATAAGCATGTGATTATGTTCATTTTCAATACTGTTAGATATTTATGACAAACTTACATACAATGTTTATTTTCAAAGTTAATATTCCAAATAAAAGTAATTTAGTAGGGAAATTCTACAGTTACTGTATAGGAGCAAACTGTAGAAGTAGGCCAGGAGTGACATTATGTATGAAATATGCTAAGAACTGAAGTTAAACCCTTGATTCTGTCAAAGGAAAGTGTAGTTTATTTTTTAAATCTGATGTGCTAGAAAGAAAATGGCTTGGGTAAGCAAGACTACTTTATTTCTCTTTCCTTGCCTATTTTTCTGTTGTATATATTTGTATATTGCTGTCCAGATATCTGGGGAGGGAATCTCTTTTTCTTGTTTGCAAGGATGTCAATTATATCAGGTTGTTGAAGTATCCATATTATGTTCCACAAGTGCAAACTTAGAAAAAGAAAAACACAGGCATCTTTCAAACACTTGTTTTGCCTTTTGCAATTGAAAGACACTGATTTTTAAGTAGGGTAAGCAAGGAAAAGCCTCCAGTTTGGAGCACTGTTGCTTTACAGATCTCTCTAGCAAACAAACCCATCACAAGGCTTTGGTACTTGTATTAACTATAGTTACAACTGCGTGGAGTTCGTTAATTAAAAATTGCCCTCCAATAAACCTTTCTTTGCCTTTTGCTGTTACTCTGCTTGAACCCCTGCGAAGCAAAGGCACTTCCCAGGCCATGCAGGCAAGGCTGCTGAGTCATGATCGAGGTGAACTCTCATGAGGATGATACTTCAGACACAAAGGTCCAGACTAAGAGGTTTGCCCTCTGGACATCCAAACACTCCTGATGGTGGAAGCAATGGTCCCAGGAGGTTACCCTGCAGGATAACCTGCTTTTCCCAGGTGGGATGGACACAGACTTCTCAACTGCACTGTGTGGTGTAAGAGGGATGGACCCGTAGAGAGGAGCTAAAGTTCAGGTGGTGAAAAAGTCCTGGGAGCAGGGGTGACAGAGGGTGAGGGAGGTGGGGATTCAGCCACAATGTCATTTTCTTTCTGGACAATTACACATATCACTCCCAAGAGGAGGCCTTTTAAATCAAAATCAAAAGGAGCAGATTAACTTCTTAGCAGGCTGCCAATCCCTTGAAACAAATCTGCTGATCAAGACTTTGCAGATTCTGTAGTAGAGGCAGAGACACCGTTTTTCCTCCTCCTACCTCCAATGTAACACACCCTGTATTTTTCACCAGAAGAATCTAGGTGATACAACCTGCAATTTACACTGCCAGTCTTCTTGATTTGTCTGTCACTTTGCTGTCCCAGAGAGGAGGGTAATCTCTCAGCACCAAGTCGCTGATTTGGGCCAAGGAGGAGTATCTCCTTGATCATGCAAAGGTCTGGTATAGTATAAACTTAGGATAAATTGGCATTAGGCTTCTGAAGCAGTCAAAAGTCAACCTCTAAGGTAAGGTAAGCAGTTTTATGACCAGGAGAGAAGGCTGCCTTACATCAGCTTCCTCCTCACCTGCATTACTGAATGGCTGAGCTCTGTCCCATACTAGGTGAGCTGTGCTGAGATTCTGGTCTTTGCTTGGAAATAGTCCTTTTTACCAAGATAAAATGTAAATCTCCAAGTTTTTCAACAGAAACATCAATTATGGCAAGGTATTTGATAAAACTAATTGTAACTTATGTAGAGGATGGAGACTTGTAATACCAAACTGTTGTGTCTTTCAGTGTCACTTGCAGGTCGTGTACTTGTTTAACGAAGAGAGTTTGTCCCATTCCCTTCCCTCTGATGTTCCCCCACTTCACTTCACTTCACTTCACTTCACTTCACTTCACTTCACTTCACTTCACTTCCTCGGTAGCTTTAACTGAATTCTCTCCACGACCTCCCTCCTGCAGTTGTACAGCCCTCTGCTCTATTACTCCACTCCTTGGAGATCTGCAATGAGCTCCTGGGACTTGCTTGGTACCTCCCTGAGCTTTTCATATGAGACTTGGGAATGGACTTCAGAAAGTCTTACTTCCCCCTCTCTTCTGAGGTCTATTTTTGTTCTTTTTTAGCTACAGCTCGAGCTTTGTTTCATTTTAAACCAGAAGCCAGACTTTTGCCTCCTTCCCATTCTTCACTCCCAACTAACTAAACTTTGCATTTTTATTGTCAGTTCAGCAACTCAGTGGCTTTACCAATTACAGATCAGACATGTTTTAGGGAATGAATTATTCACTCCTGTGAAATATTCTTCACTTCTGTGAAATAAAATATGTAAAGTTTTTATTTCTGTTCCACTACAGGGACCTGTCACTGCAGCTTTGTGGGAACACTTGCAGGCATCACCTCAACCAAAAGAAATTCTGGTTCATGAGGCAAGTGTTGTTTTGTTAGCAAAGGGAAAGCTGAAGAATTCAGAGGATTTTGTTTTAAAGAACTGCCAAATTAAGTTGACTCTGGAAATCCAGGTGCATTTGCAGACCTCTGGCAGTCATCCCGAAGGGCTGGTGACTGCCTCACTCTCCAGTATAGGCACATTCTGTGTATTACCATTACAGCAATTGTGTTGCCACATTGGCTCTGACCATTTGTAAAACCTCAATGTTAATTTACAGACATGTTTAAATAATTAAATGGTCTCCATATGTGCTACGGTAACTGTTGCAGAAGTGCTGCTGGAGCCCCAAACATCTTTTCTCTGCCAACTGATCTTCCATAGCTGACATTTGCAACAAGTTCTCTGTTGGTGGACCCAAATACCGAGGCAGAAATCACTGCAGCCACCAAGAACGTGATCTGGTTTAGCCAGACAAGTTTATTTTGGATAGGAAAAAAAAAAAAAAAAGACATTTGGTTAGTTCATTTCTCACTACTCTTAAATTTCAATTAGTGCTATTATTAGCAAGTACCTAAGCCTAACAGAAAGGCTTTCTTTTTTTATTATTACTATGATTACAAAAGAAAATTTGACTTTCAGCACTTGTAGGGACAAGCCACAGTCACACCAGGTAAAATGCTAAGCTCTCATGGTAAAAAATGACTGGTACTAAAATAATGAAGTGAGCTTCCAAATTCTCCACTGTTGTGAAGCAGGAACTGTGGTTCTTCTAAGTTTTCATTTCTGAACAGCAGCTGTGGATAGGAGGTATTTGTGAAAGCTGCTCATGGCTTTGAAGTACAATAGAACTGCAGAAGTTCTAGTCTTCTCATAATTTGATTTTGATGCTGAGTTACTGTAGGAAGTCTCATAAGCAGACTGCTCTTTGAAAGCTGCTGAGTCCATGCCTTTGCCCTAGGATTCCTCTGCTGCCAGTCACAGATATTTGACTCCAGTTATTGTTGAGATTCTCATTTTGGATGGCAATCACATCCTCTTTCTGCTTATATTCCTGAGTTTTGTCTGCCTTTGTCTGCTTTTGATTCTCTTTTACAGGCAGCATCAGTATTAATTAGTATCTGTCCTCTGCAGTAAGAAAAATGTTTCAGGAAAAGGACACTCACCAGTATGAATTAAAAGGCCAATTAAAAACAAACAAACAAACAGGCAACTCTACAGCAAAGATCTCATTAGAATACTGTTAACAGCTAATGTCACACTCCAGAGTTCAGTGGTGAATACTATAAACATGTAAATTGTTAATATCAGCCATCTAATAAGGATTTATGTGCATGGGAAGGGGAACTGACTGTTTCCTTCATCACTGAAGTAGCTACTGAAGTCAACACTGTTCCAAACAATATGAAACCAGAGACTGACACAGAGACTTTTATATGGTGCTTTCACACATTTTTATGATCTGGAGCCTTTGTGTTTCTCCTGTCTGGAGGGAAATATGCAATCCATATGTTAGAGGGGTAGGTCTTGCCTTGCTGATGATCTCACAGAGTGTTTGATATTCTTGGGTAATCTTGTGTAATCTGTCTCGATATTGACAGGAATTCTTATTTTTCACTTTATTAGTGTCTCTGAATGAGTGAAAATCCTGGAACAGTAACATTTGCTTGATTTTGATAGCAACAAAGGGAACTTCCAAGTCGTTGCAAACTATCATGCTGTGGACTGTCCCTAGAACCACTTTGAAGGCTAAGGCAGTTCTGACTGTTTTAATGATCTGATTTGGTGAGAGGCAGCCACATTCCCTTTTGTCCTCACAACTTGCACATGCAGTTACAGAGATGGTAAAACAGAAGGGAATTCACCTCTGTCTTCCTACAAATTTTGTTCCTGTGTCAGGTACTAAAAGCTTTTCTACTAAATAGAGTGGAACTGGGCCTTTAATAAGCACTGATTTGGAGAGCTGTGAATTCAACATTCAAGGGTTACTTGTCAAGCTTTGCTAACCATTTAAATTTGTTCCTGTGTTTAATAGTTTTTTAATCTCTGCATATACAGTCTGGGCTTTGGAGTGCACACCTTGGCTCAAAGCTGCTACCCTGAAGAAGACCTTATCATCTAGATTGGGAGGCTGTAGGAGGAAAGACCTTCAAAGAGCTTGCTGGTGCATCCATCCTATTGCTACTGCTGTGTTAAAGGATCTTGTTCCATCAGTGGATTCGAGGAGCATCTTGAAAATGCTCTTAGTCATCTGGTCCAGATTTAGATAGTCCTGTGAGGAGCAGGGAGTTGGACTTGATGATCCCTATGGGTTCCTTCCAACTTGGGACATTCTATGAGCTTCACCCTCAGAGCAGCGAATGCTGTTTCTTCCCACGGCTCCCACTGGAAGACCCATCTGCCACTGAATGTGAAGTTTCAGTGACACTGAATCTTTAATGGTTACACATCACAACTGGTAAAATAATTTTTTTCCACGATCAGCCTACATGTATATTTTCCTATTCTAACATCAGCCTAAAAGATAAGTTTCTTTCCTTCCTCCCTTGTGTCCACACAGGGCTGCAGGAAGCCATGATTACCCTTGGCCTGCATTTGGCCCTTAAAGCATTTCTGGACAGTTTTAAATAAGAAAATTCCTTTCTTTTCCTACCTGGTTTTGTAGAACTTCCATTCCTTCAACACAGCACTACCCTTGCTTTGCAAATCCAGATACTACTGTAACACATTCCCTCCTTTTCACATCCATGTTAATTCATTCTTCTTCCCATATCTCTTCTTTCTGACTTTCTTGTTTCTTTCTTTGCCATCTGCTATTTTGGTTATTGCCTTTTTCCCCCTTTTCAACACTTTTTAAAAGCAAAAGAAATGAGGGACCATATAGTGCTCCTTTTCTTGGCTTGACATGTTTCTTAAAGAATAATTACTATCCTTAAGAGTTTGCTACAACACAGCCCTAAAGCACTCCCTGCGCTGCAGGCCGCTCCCTGATGAATTAGACATCCTCAGAAATAATCCCTATGTATGGAAGATGAGACAATAACTCTGGCCCACAAAAAAAAGAAAAAAAAAAAAAAAAAGAATATAAATAATATGGGGGATCTGTCAGGCGAATTTCAGTGCAATAACCACATGTGGTGGGATAGCCACAGCTAACAACCAAATTCCCACCAGCCACCTACTCTCAGACCCCCTCAGTGGGAAGGGATGGGCAGGGAAGCAAATATGGGAAGAACAGAAATAAGAAAGTTCATGGGACAAGATTAAGCCAGAGAGATCACTTACCAATTACTGGTGCAGGCAAAACAGCATCAACTTAGGGAAAATCGATCTATTGCCAGTTAAATAATTACTGAATCAGGCAGTGAGAAACAAAAAGACTAGTATTAAAACAACACTTTTCCTTATCCCCTCCCCAGGCTAAATTCAGTCTTTCACATCAGACTTCTCTCCTCCTGCCCTTGTTACCACTGCAGATACACTGTCCCTCCAGCGAGGCAACAAGTGGTGCAAGGGGGGTGTTTATGGTCAGTAAATAGTGGTTTCTTTCTGCCGTTCCTTTCCTCCCACATCTTCTTCTGACCCAGTGTGGGCTCTCCACAGGCTGCAGCTTCCTTCAGCAATATCCAGCTGCTCTGGTGTGGGGTCCTCTCTCCATGGGCTGCAGTGTGAATATGTGCTCCAGTGCCTGGAGCACCTCCTCCTCCTCCTCCACCTTCTCTGACTTTGTCATTTGCACTGCTGTTCCTCACCTGTCTCCTTTATTTTAACTCTCCTGCCTATTCAGTGGTTTTTGCCCTTTCTTAAATATATTGTCACTAAGGCACCACCAGCCTCCCTGGTGGGGTCAGCTGTGGCCAGTGGTGGGGTCCCTAGAGCCTGGAAATGGCTGTTTCTGGCAGGTGACAGTCCTTTCACAGAGGCCAGCCCTGCAGCCTCCCTGCTGCCAGCACCTTGCAACTTATAGTCAACACACTATATTCCTTTGGCATCCAAAAATCAGCCTCCAAATGGATGTCTATGGTAAAAACAAGGAGCATAAACAAAGATATCTCAAAGCAGTAGAGGAATACTTCTGGGATAAACAGCACTTCCACGGGGCTCCTCCTCGGTCTCTCCAATACTGCTCCTGCCCATCTCTCTGTAGTCTATTACCTACAGACTCAAAACTGCAGGCTTCCCACTGAAGATGTGCTGCCTGAGGAAATCATGTATCATATGCTTTAACTGCATTATTATTATTATTATTATTATTATGAGAATGTTACTGCAATTACTTAACTTTCTTTGTTCTCTAGAATACATTTCAGCTGAAAAAATATTGCTCAGCTAGACCCATTAGTAAGTTTTAATTTGTAAAGCGTTTTCTTAGGGTCTGTTTGATGAATTCTCAAAGCAAATTTGCAGAGCCGTATTTCAAAATTAAAGCAGCAAATAGACCATTGGTTTTGTGCAGTGTCTCACTCTGATTTCTCATGCCTTGCCTTACTGGAGTTTCTCCTTGTGTTCTGAATGACTTAATAATAACAACAAAATCTGTGCTGGTGTTTCTGTAGCTGAAGTCATACAGCAATAGAAAAATGTTTACTGTCTTTCAGCTGAATAAAACACAACTGTAAGCCCCAAAAGGTTCAAAATCAGCATGAAGATAGCTGTATTTTACTAAACTATGCAGGACCATGAGGCTAGAATGATACCCCTCTTGTATTAGGTGAGACTCAGTTTAACTACACAAGCCTACATTGCACAGAGATGGGCAGGAAGAACAAACTGAAGTTCACCAACACAGCCCATTTATTAGTCTACATGCTAGTATGCAAGCTGTCTTGACTGGATGACCTTGGGAAATACTTACTCCACCTAGTGAAATGTGAGGAATATTTCAAGAAGAAAGACCTTGGAAACAGAGGGAGGATTAAAAATGTTAGTATTTTAGTTGAGGTGAATTGGGCTTTTAGGTGATTATTTTCCATATTGACCAGATGATGTCTCTGGTGACCACTTAGCTTGGATACTGCAGCTGAAAACCTGAAATGAGGTTGGACACCAGAAGTGGGCAATAGATGATAAAGAGCGGAAGATGCCTATCATTATGTTAGGGTTCCAGGGTTGCTGGGTTGCTATGTTAGAGCTGAGAATCATAAACTGATGTTTTCGTGTGTGTTTTGGTGCTGCTTCTCCTTGCACTGAAGTGATCTAATTGCTTTTATTTAGGACTAGGCAGAGCTCCTGGCAGTCCCTATCTTCCTCCTGACACAGAGAGGTAGAGGTTGCTGGCAGGCAACAGAGAAGGAGCTTTCCCTGTTCTTTAAAATGCTTGGAGAACCAGAGGGTAGATCTCTCCTCACAGGACTGTCAGGGGGAAATGGAGCAGAAAGTGTATATTGCCCTGCTTCTCTCTCTCCTCCTTTTTCAGACAGATGGTTTAGGCACAGCTACTTTCCTAGCATTCAGCACCCACTGCTGAAAGCTTCCATCGGAGAAGTGCATCAGGCATCACATGCTAACGTACAGCTTAGTACATATTCTTTAGTGGGAAGATTCATCTGGAAAGATTTTGTCTGGCATGAATTTAACTGACACCAGGGCAGAAACTGCTTTCAGAACGTAAATTATAATTTCCCTTTATGCAATAACGTTTTAAAACACAAATCAAAAGACAAAACATTACTTATGCAAAAGATGCTGCTTCTACAAGTACCTTTTTAAACCTATATGTAGTATTCAGTCTGCTGGGAAAAGTACAAATTGCTCTTAAATTCAATGGAGATGGGGATAAGTAACCACCAGTCCATCTAACTGCAGTAGACCACAAATCATGCCCCAAGGCTGGGCTAAACCTTGCCTTCAAGCCTTTTGCCATAACTAAACTATGCCAATCCTAAACATCCCCAGAGGCATCCTAACTACCTGCTTGTCCTGTGACAGCTGATAAAGAGCTAGCCCCTTGTCGACTACCCTGTGCACTTTGTTGTAAGCACCATCAACAGCCACATTCATCCCATCACAATTATCAAATCACAGAACCACAGAAGGGTTTGTGTTGGAAGGGACCTTCAAACTTCACCTAGTTCCAACCCCCTACCATGTACAGGAACATCTTTCACTAGATCAGCCTGCTCAAAGCTCCATCCAGCCTGACTTTGAGCACTTCCAGTGATGGGGCACATGACAGTTTTCAGTCTTCAAATTACGCAGTGATAACAATGCCTGCAGAGTCAGCACTGTGACCTGCTTTCCTGAGTGAGGAAAGAGCAGTCAGCACTGTTTTCAACCTCTTTCCTGCCTTGAACTTTCCCAGTTGCAGGCAGGGCTTGTGCATGAGCTGAAGGCGCTCACCAGTTCCTGACATCTGGGTACCAATATCTGCAGAGTAACTGGAGTATCAACAGTTTCTGGGGCTCCACTTATACTGGAACTGGTAGAATAGGGTCTGGACCAGTTCTGTGGCTTGCCAACAAATGCAAAGTGTGACATGGAGTGTCATGGCAGTGTGACTCCGACTGATCCCTTCCCGCTGCATAAGCAGCTTATCCATACATGTTTCTAAAAGTTCAGGTTTACAAGTCTTACAGGTCACACAGACCAAAATAGACACTGCACTTTCCCCCATTCCTACAGCAAGTCCTCTATCCCTTCAGATGACACTATAGAATGTTTTTAATATTTCCAGGGATGGGGCATCTAACACCTCGCTGGGCAACCTGGGCCAGTGTTTCACCACCCTCACTGGAAAAAAATTCTTCCTTGTATCCAGTCTAAATCTATTTTCTTTTAGATTAAAGCCATTTCTCCTTGTCCTGTTGCAACAGGCCCTGCTAAAAAGATTGTCCCCATCTTTCTTATAGGCCCTTTTTGAGTACTGAAAGGCCACAATAGTCTCCCTGGAGCCTTCTCTTCTCCAGGCTGAACAACATCAACTCTCTCAGCTGGTGTTCCAGCCCTCTGATCATTTTTATGGCCCTCCTCTTGACCCGGTGCATGTTTGCCAAGTATTGGAGACCCCAGAGTACTCCAGGTGGGACCTCTTGAAAGTGGAGTAGAGCAGCAGAATTTCCTCCTTGGACCTGCTGGTTACGCTTCTTTTGATGCATCCCAGGACACGGCTGGCCTTCTGGGCTGTGAGTGCACATTGCTGACTTGTGTTAAGCTTTTCATCCACCAGCACACCCAAGTCCTTCTCTGCAGTGCTGCTCTCAGTCACTTCATCCTGTGTTGATACTGGGGATTGCCCCAACCCAGGTGCAGGACCTTGCACATGACCTTGTTGAACCTCCCTCATGAGGTTCACATGGGCCCACTTCTCAAGCTTGTCCAGATCCCTCTGAATGGTTTTGCTTTTATATCTTCATAATTTGCTCTTTGAGTCTCTTAAAAGAAAATATAAAGTTAAGTCTCACCTGAATAAAATATTTTAAAGCAAATTTTTATTCTCTCAAATAAATAACTTTCTATTACTTCATCATGGAATTTCCTCAAGTCAAATAAGTGCAGTAATTATTCCCAACATAAATTTACTACAGTAAATTGCACAGCATTAAACGTGCCTCTGCAACACTGAAACTGAGAAGACTGCACCTTCACATAGTGTGATTCTGAGGATATTTTAGAATACCTGTGAAGAAACTGATGTCCCTGGAGTGCTGTACTGGTTTCCTCAGGTGCAGGAATAGCATAACAAGTGCGGGCACTGACAGCAACAGGTGTGTGTAAGGTATGTCAAGAACCTCTAAGAAAGCCCTTGTGACAGAGCAGAAAATCCTAAAATATGTTACTTAATGAAAGTGCAATGGCATGCGGTAGTAATTACCAGTGAAAACACTTGCAATAGGGTAGCAAGGTGGCACAGAACTCCCTGGGAATCATTCTGAAGTCAGTATTTGGGAATGTAAGCAAAACATAACCTTGTGATAAGAAATGGGTCTGTGTACAAGGTCAAAAGGCAAAAACTACAAAGGTCTGACATATGACAGCGTGTCTGCAGTGCCGTAGGGCCATGTGCTACCACCTACTCTGCAAGCAACAGAGACTGTGGGAAGCAACACACCCAGCTGGAAGAAAGCCTGGAACACCAAGACACGGGTGACCTTGCTATTCAATGTCACACAGGACAAATCACTTGCACAGCTTCTGTTCTCTGTGGTGTCAGAATTACTGTGACTGGCCAGTACTTTCCCACTGACCAGAGCATCCCAGATTTATGAGATTATTTTATTGTATTATTCCCACTTAATGAGTATTCTGTGAGCATGTGCCCATTTTGCTTAATTTCCCCATGCAGGAATGAAAAGAGTATCTCTCCAGACAGAATCTCTGTGATGACTGGGTGTCTGGACAAGTGCATGTAGACTTGTTCTTAACCACTGCTAAGTTTTTTCAGGGAATGCTGGGAGGTGATTTCGCCAAGAATGTATTTCCATTAAATTACCTAAGCTGGTACTTCCAGTGGCTGTTCATTTGCCTAATGTCTGGTGGTTTTTTGCATCACTTACATGCTACTTTGCCATTACTGTGGTAGAAACCATAGAAATTACAGAAAAGTCTGGGTTGGAAGAGAGTTTTGTAGATCATCTGCTCCAATCTTGTGCTGAAAGCAGAGCCTTCATTTGAGTCTTCCAGGTACCTAACAAGATGAATCTTGAATATTTCTAGGTATTCTACCATGGCTAATCTATTTCAATGTTTAATTGTTATCAAAGCAAAGGCTTTTTTTTCTCTTGTATCCAGGCAGCATTTCTCCTGAAGCAACTCGTGTCCATTTTCTCTCATTCTGGTACTGGAAGAGAGCACATCTCTAGAACACTGTTTAAGTTACTGGAACACTGTGATTAGATCTCTCCTGAGCTTTTCTCTTCTCTCAGCTGAGAAAACTCAGTTCTTTCAACCTTTCTTCATATTATGTTCTCCATCTCTCTAATAATTTTATGTGGCCATCCACTGGACTCTCAGTTTTCCAGTGTTCTTGAACTAGGGGAATTAAAACTGGACACAGTATTCCAGGTACCAACAGCTGTGGAATAATCACATCCATGGAAGTGCTGACTGTGTGCTTGGTGACACAGTCCAGGAGGATGTTTGCTGCCTTTGCTGCCAGGACACACTGCTGGATGATGTTCAGCTTGCATTCCCTCAGGCCTTTTCAGCAGAGTTGGTTTCCAGCCACTTAGACCCCCAAAACAAGCAGCCTGTATTGCTGCTTGGGATTACTCTGTCACGTGCAGGGCTATAAATTTATTGTTCTTAAATCTCATGCAGCTCTTGTTAGACCAATCTTCCAGTCAGACGAGGTCTATCTGTCTGGTGACTTTTTCCCAGTTCAGCATTGTTTACAGTCTTGACAAGGATGCATTTAAACTTGTTCATCCATAGTTTGTAAAACTTGGGTAGTGTTGAACCCAGTACTGGCTCCTGAGGAACTCCAGTTAGTAGTGGCTGCCAATTTTACTTTGAATCATTAAACACCACTTCTGGTCACAGCAGTCCAGACAGTTTTCCATCTATCTTCTGGTCCATCTGTCTAGTCCATAACTTTCCAGCTTGTCAACAAGGATATTTTGGGAGATACTACCAAACACCTTACTAAAATCAAGCTATTGCTCTCCATAACTCTCCCCTCACCTACGGAGCAAGTTGTTTTATCATAGAAGGCTATCACCTGATGTATAACCTTTCTCAGTCACCTCCTTGTACTTCATTTGCCTGGAAATACCTTCCATGAGGGCTCAATCCACAGTTTTCCTAGGAAAAGAAGTCTGAGTGGTGTGTATTTCCCCAGGTCTTCCTTTATGCCCTTCTGTAGATGAATATAATATTAATCCTTCCCTTCTTGTGTGGGACTCCCTGACCTTCATGACCTTTCAAAGATCATAGAACGTGGTTTTGCAATGAGGTTAGGCAACTCTTTTAGCTTCCTCAGCTGCATCTCATCAGGTCCCATAGACGTGTAAATACTGGGTTTGTACAGATGGTCCCTAACTCAGCTCTTCTCCACTATTGGTAAGATTGTATATCTACATTTCCTGTTCTTCTAAACCCCCTGAAATTGCACATTGTTAAAATGAACACTTCCTGTCATTGAATCATTTTATATAAAAGTAGTTTTTAATTTTTGCTTCCATTTTATTCTGATTATGATTATATAGTTCACTTGTTAAAGAGAGGACTTTTATGCCATTTGACACATCTACAATGCAGCTGCAAATAAAAATACTTCTTTTTTTTTTTACATAGAAATCATCAAAATAGTTTTTATCAATGAATCAATCCAGGTTCTCCACCAAGAGCTTGTGATACCTGAATATACAATGCCAAAAAAAATTTTAAAAATCCCAGAGGAAACACTAAATAGCTATGAAGCTAACAGATAGAAAAGGCAAGTACCCTTGGTTTTTGAAGCAATATTTCTTGCTCAAAGATGAAATTTCATAATAAAGCCAAAGCAGAACACTCCACCATGGGTATGTGAGAACTTTGGATGTGTTCAGATGCTGATGCAGGTTCAGTGCCATTGGCAGCAAGGCAGATGCTGATGCAGGCGGTGCTGGTAGCTGTGGGAGATGCATCACCAGCCTGAGACACGGTACCAGCTCTGGGGCTGACATCTCTTCCGAGGTGGCTACAAAAAACTTTTGCAGCCTTTTCAACAAATACACACTGAGGCAAAGCACAACCCAGTGAATAGAGGAAGAGAGGAGGCAGAGTCACAGGCAGTGATATGGCCACATGTAGCCTACATGGTTTGCGAAGAGAAGGTGGTGTAAGCAGAGGACTTCAGATTGCACACCGGGTCCTGGAGGAATTTTCCCTTGAATTCAGAGGAAGTTCTGCCGATACAAGAACCAGGACTGGTCCCGCTTGAAGTTGGCACAACCACCTCACCGCACCCATGCAGAACAACGCATTACATTCAGGAAGGGTATGCAAGCGCCAACGCTAAACCAACGACAAAGCTGATTTTTAAATGGGTCTAATGATAGACAATCTGCATACCAATTGACTCATTTGTGTATACGATAGCTTGGAACAATACCAGAGAAATATGTAAAAAGTCTGCAATGCTGTATGACAATAGCTTCCAAGTATGCTGACCTTCGGTAAATGAAACAAACGGGAAGTACAGTACTCTTTTGATGAGGCATTAATAGAGGATTAAGAGCGGATACAGCTGCATCACACGAGCACTTTGTTACAGACACTGTTTTCACTCCGCGCCTTTTCCGTCATTACAACAGAAACAGCGCGTGGCCCGCAGTGGGCATGTGCTCTAACACGTGTCTATTTTACTGTAACCAGGCGGTGGGGAGCAGCACGCTGTGGCTTGACCCCTCCACTGGCCCCACACGGACTGCTGCAGGAGCCACTGGGTGCTCCAGGCCGGCTGCTCTTGGGCCATTCCCAACTGCGGAGCAAGGGGGAAGCAGGGATGGCTCCGCAGAGGGGGTGCCTGATGTGCATCCCAGACAGACACATGGCTGCAGTGCAGGAGGGTAAATGGAAGGCAAGAATATGAAGCCTAGGAAAAAAAAAAAATTAGGCAAATGGGAAGGACAGAAACACTTGTGTAACTGTGTTGGCACCAGGGCTTTTATGGTGCTTGTAAGAGCTTCAGAGATCAAGACTTATGGAAGGGTTTTTAGGCTGGACCACAGCCTTTCTATGTGCAAGATAATCTTCTAGCGTGGAACTGTCCCCATCCATTTCAAGACATTCTCACTCTTTGCAGTGGTGCTCAAAACCTCACTGGGACAATAGTGACTACTCATGTTTTCACTCTTATCTTGCTGCCTTCCCTTGGTATCCACCCCGAGATTAGGGAGGCATGCCATATATGTATGAAAAATAAAGTGTGTGTGTATATATATATATATTTCCTTTTTTATATCATCATACTGTGTTTCTTCCAAAGCTTATTTGTAAGAAAGGAGTTGAATAAAATTGAAGCTGCTAATGTGCCAGGAAGTTTTCTATTTTAATGAATTCACTTTCAGCAGTTCAGTACAGATACTGCAGGTCTACTTCCTGACTCCCCACTGCCACATACCCAGGATAACTCCTATGGTGCAGCTGTTCTAGGCAAAAGGTTGCCCTTTTTTGTTATCTTTTTCTTTATCTTTTTTTTTTTTTTTTTTTTTTAACATTTTACAGAAGCATATGCTCTGGTTGGGTCCCAGATATGGCTCTAGAGTACACCATCCAGACTAATCCTATTTTTCAACTCTGTTAGCATTTGATGCTTCTGATTCCATGCCTTGATGTTGTTTTTAGAAGACTAAGGGTCCATCTGGGACCATAATTCTCACTGGCATTTCCATTCCCCTGATAACAAGTGTAGATGGTGCTTGCTCCAGCAGCAAGGGTAAATTTTGGCAGCCTTGTGGTTCTGCCACCTTTGAGGTAGAGAAAGGGTATTTGCCCTTTCCTCCAGAGTCCTGACAAAGATTGCTGTGATGGTGTGGTGAAACTCCTGTCTTCATTTATTTTCAGTGCAGGTCATTTCAGTCATCTGCCATGGAGCTTATGCAGCAACCAGCAGTGTTGGCACAGGTGAAAGTAAGCACAGTGAAGAAGGTATACAAAAAAAGTATACAAAAGTATATATTTTAAAGTTATTTTTGATGTAGAAAAAAACAGTAGCAACACTAGGAACCATCTGAGCCACAACCACAACAATACATTTTGAACCAGTCTTGGATATCTATGTTTTGAGACCAGTGTTTTACTACGTCATGTACCCTGAGCTGGTTGCAGATCTAAGACAAAATCAGATCACTGAGATGTGAGTACTCAGCATGTTTAACATGTTTGAGGATTTCTGAACAGTTTCACCTTTCCATTGTTATTAGTTAATAACTTCCTGGTGAGTTTTTCAATGGAATCTGTTCACACAGGTCTTTTCTATGTCAATGACTACTAATTAGTGCATCTGGAAAAGTGCTGGAAGTTGCTGAAAATGATCAGGGCAACTAAATCCTCCATACTGCTGCATAAAGCTATACGGACAGATTCGCACTGTAGACCTCCCTGTGCTGAAGTCACACACAGCTCTTTTGAGGTGTCCAGTTATTCTATTCACAGATAATACTCATTTCAATTAATGGCCTTGACATTGAAAGACAACATATGCATATAAAATTCTCATAAAATGAAATTTGGACAATCTGTCAAGCACTTTGGAGGACAGATTCATAATCCAGAATGATTTTGATGAACTGAAGAGATGACCTGATGTCAAAAAAAGAACAAGTTCAATGTGAAGTGAGTAACACTACATGTAGGAAGAAGGAACTGATGCATAAATGTGGAGAACATGTACTATCTCTTGAAGTAGCAGCATCATAAGAAGGGATCATGGGTTTCCAGGAGATCAGAAGCCTCATCGGAATCAGTGACATGACCCTCTTCCAGAAGCACCTAATTTTGGGTTGTCTTAGAAGAAATATCAAATGTAAGACTTGGGAAAATGCTGGTGAATCTTGCAGTGGAATCCTGTGACTGGTTTTGAACCCTAGACTTTGAAAAAGAAGTAAGCAAGGATGACTGCCATAACAGTGGTCCTGATGTACCTAAGAGGACAGATGATTATTCTGACCTGCGGGATTATTCTGTCAAGAAGATTAGTTTGCCATAAAAACTTTATAGGTTAATTATAAAGAAAATATTCCTAAATTCATTTAGACAAGTTAATTTTCTGAGAGCAGACCAGCTTGGCAAACTGTGTCCCACTGGTGAGGACAGATGAGTTGAACCCTTCTCTGGAGTGGTGTAGGTCACTGTCCCAAACTCCTGCCTGCTGTTGCTTCAGTTGTATATGCAATGGCCATGCCTGATCAAGGTCCACCTGGAAGTCCCATCTTGATCTCACAGAAATCCACAGGAAATGGACTAGGTGAATTCTTGAGGCACCTTCCAGCCCCTCACTGATAGTTCTCAGATACCCTTCTCCCAGTTCTCAGTCACTGCCCTAAATCAGATGTACATTGTTACATAGTCTATGCTTAACCTGATAAATGTTAATGTGGTTGCAGTCAACATAAATTCTGAAGTATTAGAAGAGAAAGGACAAATCTTAAAATACAGTCTTCCCTGTATGATGATGAATAAATCATGATCACAATTTTATATGCCTCAATAACTGGTATATGAAAGTAAGAAGAAAAGAGAAAGCCATTATCTGCAAAGTAGACCGCCTTTCTTCTTAACAGATACTTCCACCTAGGCTATCTATTGTGAATGAGTATCAACTCTTTTGAAACAGCATGCTTTACAAAGACTGAGCTGGTTCTCCTCCTCAGTTTGAACACCCTCTGAAACACATATGTTGCTGTCCTGTCTCAGCCACAGGCTTCGTTTGCCACAGCACTCTGTGCTCTGGAAGAAATCATGGCGATGCAGCTTACCCAGTGCACTAAAGCAAGATGGAATATACCCAAACTGTTCCTGAGAAATGTTTGTTTATCCTGTCCTTAAATTGCTCCAGAAGAAATGCTACAGTGCACCAAGTTGCACCTTTGCAGTGTTTTGCTGTCGGGTTGGAAAGTTTGTTAACTAGCTTAAATCACCAGAGCAGAATACTCTGCAGGGGCTCTCTCTCGCCTCACTTGGGGGATTTTGAAATGAACCAGGGATTTCCAAGTAATTCAAGCAGAAGGACAAACCTGAAGATCAGTCAGTTACAGTTGTTGAATGTCCAAGCAAGAAGAGACATAGCTGGAGGTGAATGGAAAAGAGAAGGGGTAGAGGTGATTGATGAGAAAAGGTGGTGAACAGACATTGATCATAGAATAGTAGAATTGTAGAATGGTTCATGTTGGAAGGGACCTTAAAGATCGGCTAGTTCTAGCACCCCTGCCATGGCCGGGACACCTTCCACTAGACCAGGTTGCTCAAGGCCCCATCCAACCTGGATTTTAACACATCCAGTGATGGAGCATCCACAGCTTCCCTAGGCAACCTGTTCCAGTGTCTCACCACCCTCAGAGTGAAGAAATTCCTTCTCATTTCCAGTCTAAATCTACCCTCTTCCAGCTTCAAATCGTTACCCCTTGTCCTATCACTGCAGGCCTTTGTGAAAAGGCCCTCCACAGATTTCTTGTAGGGCCCCTTCAGATACTGGTAAGCCACAATAAGGTCTTCCTGGAGCCTTCTCTTCTCCAGCCTGAACAAGCCCACCTCTCTCAACCTGGATGTGTGACTGAAAACAGTGTCTTTAGCTTACCATGTTTCCAAGCCAACACACACTTGTTTCAAGTCAACTGAGCAGAAGCTAAAGAAAGCTCTACAGACATGGATCTGGGCAAGCTCATGCATTTTGGTAAATGTGAGGGTGCTTCTGTTAAGTACAATTCACGTTCCTGGCAATTGCTGGTAAGACAAGGGAAAAAGGCCTGTCCAGTGTAACAGAGAGTAACAGTTTCTTGAAGGTTAAACATTTTTTCATAGGAAGCCAAGTTAAAGATAACTTGCCTTACCAATTACGGATTGTATTAACTTTGAGAGTATACTTAGATGTATAGAGAGAGAGACCTGCAATTTGGCAATATACACTGCATACAAAGTAATAGCTTGTTTTAAAACACAAATGATGCTGACTATTATAATGTGAACTGGTTTCCAGATGAAAAGAATTAAAGGGATGTAATTGGAGAAGTATGCAACAGTGGCTAATATGCTATTATTTGCAAAGAGATATTACAACTTATAATCTTCTTTCATGGGTTTATGTTGTTAGTGTTTAATCAGGCGTGTGAGTGTATTCAGGTGTTAAACCATTCTATTAGCTAGGAAAATTGCACTATTATTTACTGAGCTGTTTGTGATATATCGTTGTTGGCTTTTTTCTTTCTATTTCTTGTCTTCGTGCAGTTTATGTAATTGTCCTTTCTACTTTTGTCTTATACAAAGGCTTGTAAAGTGTCATTAGGGCAGATTAGCCATGTCAAAAATCAGGATTTTTTAATACATTATACTAATTAACCTTGTTTCCTATCTTGTTTTATTGGAAAGCACCACAGCTACAAGCTGGTGTCTTACCGTTTTTATCAGCTTAAAACTGCTGAAGAAGCTTTAAATGGGAACTGGGAAACTGAAGAACCCGTGGCATCTCATGTCATCTCCAGTGCTCAAGAGTGATGGCCGAGTGAGAGAAGAAGGGTTTGGTAAAATAGTACCCAGGTCATCAGGAAATTTGTGGTGATGAGGATGGGACGAGGTCAGCCCACAGGTTGGTGTTTGAGCGTGGACCACTGGCTGCATGTCTGGTCAGAGATGTGGTGGTTTCTAATGCTCGGCATCAGTTTCATGCTTGGAGTTAGGTGGGAGGTATCCATGGCTACCTCAGCACCATGATGCATGCAGGGATAAGAAAGGACTTTAGGCAGTCCATGGCTGTGTCCTCAGCAGACAGGTGGTGGGCTGGAGGGACCAGTCCTGTGAGCTACGTCCTACCACAGGACAGATGCTGATCTACAGTGCTGTTGGGATACGCTTGCCAGTCAGATCCTGAATAGGAATGGCATCGAGCATATCTTAAATATTTTTCCGAGTCAAAACTGGGCCTTGGGAATTTGTGAGTTCAGCAGATGATGATGAAAACATTGTCCACCCTTGTCCTGGATGAGTCAGCAGGACTTCTAAATGGACTTGAGATGTGTTACTTTAAAAACCCTAGAACAATAATGATCCTCATCAAACTCTTAGATCTTTCTTTTTCCTAGGTTGTCTAGATATCTGCAGTTGCGCTGCATAATACCCAGAGCTGCCCTGACTGACCCTGTTACCTGCCTCTGCCTAATCTAGATCAAGGGGAAGTTCTGACCAAATCCCTTGGAAGGCCTAAACGGGTAGTTGTGGTCTAAACACATTGCTGAAACAAGATGCAGAAACTTCAAATGTCTCGTGTCCACTCGTGTCCTCAGAGGCCAGAAAATTTATTTCCCTTTTAGTACTACTTATTTGTAGTTATAAACAACAATGCCTCCATAGGGTGAGCCATACCGCTGCTAGAATGGAAAGTGAAGGAGGAAATCCACAGGTCATTGGCAACAGAAGAAGCAGACTCTGGATACCAAAGAGCACACAACTTGGTTGCACAGACTATAAATATGAGGACAGCCCCATTTTGTAACAAATAGAAGCGGTACTACATCCTATGATTAATGTGACAACATGTAGTTAGAGTATTTAATGATTACCAGTCATTTAGCTCACTTTTCTCACCATTTAATGATATCTCATCTTATACATAACACTGAAGCCTAAAAGGAACTTCCTTCTAAAATGATTTGGTGACATGGATTTAAAAGGAGCAAGTGTGACGGAAAATGGAGATATTGAGAGATTCAATATGGCAACACTGAATCATAGAAAGTAAAATAAATTTTCACTCAGAAAGGGGAATTTTTACCTCACTGAAGTCAGTAAAAAGACTCCTGTTGCTTTTGATAGAGTTGGGAATTCAACAAAAGCAAATGTTTGATAGAAATCCATGTGAAGGAGAAACGTTTGGGCTGGCTCTCGTGGAGTGCTGAACCCTTGAAACTCTGGTGCAGGTACAGAGTGAAGGCACAGTGAGGACACTGCTGGACAGAGTACATTGCTCTTGTTTACGTCTCAAGACTTGCTGTAGAACAGTTTTGAGGTTGGTCTAAAATCTATGTTCAGGGAAAACTTCTCAACAAAGAACAAGATTTTAGTATTTCCCTGATTACGGTGATTTCAGATCATGTCAGTCTGGCCAGATTAAATAGAACAGGTTGCATTACCTGGATCACATAAAGTGTGGGGACAGGGCTCAGTAGGTGAAGTCAGGATACCCCAGTATATAGCCTTAGGTCATGGCATCTGCCTCTTCATCTTGCCCCTGTGGCTGCTATGAGAAGGGAGGTATTGATAGATAGGCAGGAGTTTTACCCCAAAACTGTTCACAAGATAAACAGGTCCAGTACACTGCTTCCAGGCTGCAGGAATCCCAGGTAAAACAGGAGAAAGCATTAAGAGTGACATCTTCAAATGATGAGGAAAAACCGTTGCCATACCTGTGCTACACTTAAAGGGACAACTGAGACCTGTTTTCACTCATCCACGCATTTCAGGGTCAGAAATACTGTTGCTTGTCTCTTCAATGTGGAAAAAAAAAAGGCCTGTGTGAACATTTTTAGTAAATACAGTCATTTTATGACTATGATAGAAACAGACCTTCAAGTCTATGAATTTTGGCTATCAATTTATGTCTGAAAGGGAAACAAATATTTTGGACAATTAAGAAAATTCTGGTCAAAGTTCTGTATGTTTTTATGGGAAGTTTTTGAACGAGTGAGATTAATACATCCTTGGTAATTAATTCATATGAATTTCAAACTTGCCTTTGCTGACAGAATTCCATCTTCATCTGCTATACTAAGAAAATCTAGTGAAATGCAAACATTTCCAGAAGCTACTGCAGTGTTCTTTATAAACTTTAGGTTTCTTTGCTAAACCTCTGTTCTGTCAAGTGTGATCCTAATTGTCTGACGTTAATGTCATCCATCAGACCAATTTTTCATTCCTCACATGCTGTTTCAAGAACTCTGATCCCTAATTTAATTAATGAATCATTGTTTCCTGACTTATTAGCTGCATTTGTTCCTCTTCATTTTTTTAAAACAATTGCAATATTTTTTTCACTTGTCTCCTTGAAAATAAATGCTGAAAATTGGTTGTGATGCTCAAAAGTGCTGTTGCTTTTAAGCCATTCTTCCTTTCCCCTCCTTCCCTTCCCTTCCCTTCCCTTCCCTTCCCTTCCCTTCCCTTCCCTTCCCTTCCCTTCCCTTCCCTTCCCTTCATGTAGGGATAAATGTGACCCCTTTAATGCCTTTGAAGTTCCCATTGGGTCAGAGCTTCTTGCTTAGTTATTTTGTCTGTAGGCTTTCTTGTATGCAACAACATCCAAACTCCAATGAAATCCATGAACATTTTGATATCTCTATTTTTTGTACTCATATTACAGTTAATTAATTCATGCCTGTGAAGCACTTTGAAGCTATACAAACACTTACTTAATATTGTTCTTTTTTATGATTTACCATTCTTAACTCACATGAACTTTGAATCACAGGATTTCTCTCTTTGTAATCTGAAATCTGTTTTATCAAAGATTGACAGTTGGTTTCCACATTTCAGAATATACCTTCTTAGTTTTGGCTTAATTTTTCTACTCACTGAAAGAAGCACTGTGAAAGCCTGACCTCACCAAAGTCAACAGGGACCACAAGCCTACCCAGAAAATGTCACTTCAAACACGACTGAACTCCTAAAGTGCATGCAAGAAAGATTTTAGGAAGTTGTATGAAAAGCCAGGGCTTAACTTCCCACCTATGGGATCTGGTCAGGCTTCCTGCCTTTGCTTGATCGGCCTCTTACTCCAGCATGGTGTAGTAAGAGCCAAACTCAGCCAACTTAGGCTGCCATCTGCAGTAAGGCGGCCAGAGTCAATGATCATGGTTTTGGATTTACTTCTAGTCTAATTGCACTTAGAAATAAAAGTTACAGTACCAGTTTGGGCAAATGTTCATTTCATCCAGAACTTCCAAAACCTTACTCTATTTCTACTCAGTGCTTGAGGATGTGCCATAAATCACCATATACAGCAAAATTTGTTTCGCAGGAATAAGTCTGAGCTCTTTATAAAAGAAAAACAAGGACTTAAGATCAGAATGATTTTCATCCAAAGGCTGTGGCTTTCTTTTATCCCATTTGCCTGACTTGTGCTCCCAGGAGAAACCAAAGTGAAGGTGATGGGGTGAAGGAGGACATTGTGCTTACATCTTACGCCTGACTGGGCATGGGACATGGCCGTACTGGCACTTAAGAGCGTATGAGCATTCCTGTAGAGGCTGGTTCAGACAAGGTTAGGATGAACAGGCACTTCTCAAAACCCATATTTAGAAATCATCTAATTGTTTCCTTTGTTAAAATAGATGGTTTTATCTTAAGCAGTGATATGATTATTTGTTACGTATGCTATCTTACCACCTACTTACACTTGCATGTTATTTGAAAGTTAATTATACCTCCCATCCTTTCTCAGTCTCCACTAGTGTTCAATTTTAATGCACTAATGTGTTCTTCTTGTATGACGTGTATCCTGGATGCCAGAATAAAAATTAAATTGAAATCTTAAGGTAAAAAGAAGGTTCATCTTAGCTAATTAATATTTACCTCCAGCAAAACACTGACTAATTACACTGGTACTGTAGAGGGGGAGAGACCTGCAAGGAGCTGGTTACCCATTATCTGCCCAGCCTAAGGAGCTCTTCTAGCCCCTGTGAGCTGATGAGAGTCCTTGAGAGACTCCCAGCTGTGGGAGCAGGGGCACAGATGCTCTCTCCCTCTGTACCATGCCTGCGCTGCTGAACCACCACAGCAAAGATAGCACAAGCAGTGGGGGGCAGGCAGCCTGAGGCTGCTAAACAGACAGACTGTGTGTGGCACCCAGCAGAGCCACAAAGGGTGAGCACCTCTCTGCTCCCGGTTGCCACCATGCCTGGATCACAGTGTGCGCTGGGGTTGGTTACTGGGGAAGCAGATGAGGTATTGCAGGTCACACAGTTCATGACATCACTTCTCTTGGAGAGGCTGTGTGCTCTGCCTCCTGATGAGTCTCTACCAATGCACTTAAATATTGGGTTGAAGAAAGATATGTCAGAGCAGCTCCTTTTGACAAGTTACTCACTCTTGGGGTAAGAGTCCCACTAAGTGGTAACCTGCCAGTACACCCTGGTGTTCTTCAGTACTGGGCCTGACCCCTATTCTCTTAGGGTAAATGGGGTCCTCTTATCACTGGGAAGGAGCAGTGGGGTAGGGAGTGCTGATGCCACAGACTAGGTGATGGCTCTGCTGCCTGTTTGCTGTGGTCCTCCAGCATCACTGCACAGCAACACTCTGGTCCAGCAAACACAGGGACCTGAGCTGAGGAAAAGTGAGATTCAGCTCCCAGTGACACGATCTCCCTGCAGAAGTTATTCTGGGTAAATTAATTTAGCTTCTTCTATACCTACGGTTTTCCAGCTGTAAAATCAGATACTCGGAGGTCTTTCCAAGGTCTGCTGACAGTCTGCAGACAAGGTCTGCTCAATGGTGGCCCTAGGAACAGGATGTTTTTTATGCAGATGGTCTTATGGGTGTCACTGAGAAGCTGGCTGTCACCAGGAGAAGACCCAAGTCCGTAGCTGTGTGATTCCCTCAGCTGCAATGAGGGGAAATGGCTGCAGTCTTAACATACTTTCCACTGACATTGTTGGGATGGGGATTCCCTCCCCCATGGATGTCCCCTCACTAGAACTAGGCCATGTAATTTTTATACAGCTGAAACAAAATTCACCTTATTTTCCATTGAAATGATCATTTTACATGTATCTTGGGCAGATTTTCTGACTTGCTGGCCTAACAAACTCACATGATTGATTAGGTATCATTTCTCTAGATCATTTTTATCATTAGATCATCTTACCCTTAATCATTGCTGATCTAAACAGTTTGATCCCACTGAAGTATTTAAATCATGTATTCAATGACTTACTTTATTAGGGAGTCACTATTTAGTCCAGAGCTTAAATGCAAAGTTATATTACACATACAGTATTGCAAAAATAACCCCAAGCTTTTAGTTTTGATTTCCACTTTATTGATCTGCACTAGGTAAATTTAATTCCAAACCTTACAGGAGGCTGAGATAGTCATTCCATTTTGCCATTGTAGTGAAGAAACCATTAAGAAAATGGAGAAGTAAAGGTCACGGTAATCTTTTCTGGAATGAAGAATGAAGAACCATCAGAGGTCAGCTTTGTACCAAAAACCCCCAAACACTCACACTATGCCATTATTTAAGCATTTACCAAGTTTTGTTGATAGACAACAGTTGTGAAACAAAACATTGCTCAACAGAATACAGAAAAGTGGGAAGCAGCTTCCTTCCTTCCACATGTGATTGTGAAGTTCCCATCTTACGAATGCAAGATAATTATCCCTAGGCATTTTTGTACTCCTTCATCCTGTGGAGGTGTTTGTATCGGCCTTGTGATCTCTGACTGTGATGTGGAGAAGGACCTTGGATTTGCTTTTGATACATAGCCATTAACTCACAAATAATCACCTTTCTCTTCTGATCGGTCACTTTTTTCCTCCAGGAATACTTAGAGGAAATACTTTCTGCTATATGAGATAAACTAATTTTAAATTTCTTCTTTCTGCACATGGAAGTTATTAAATCTATTTTAACAAAGCCTTTTCACATTTAAAAGAAAATAGTGTAAGTATGAAAGTTATATATCTGTTTCTTGGGAAAAAACAAACAAACAAACAAACAGCCATGGCTTGTAAAACCACAAGGTATTGTCAAGTGCCTGAAAACACCTCGTAGGTCCTTAACAAGTCAATGTTGGGAGAAATTCCGATGCCTAAACATAGGGGTCTAGAGCCACTGCAGATGACCTCAAGGTACTTGATTTGGCTCCCCAGATACCCTGTAAGGGTAAAAGTATGTCTCCTGTAGGTCCTGGATCAGATCTGTCAACTTCTCAGATGTCTTGACTGCACAGTGCCCAATGGCATGTGGCAGCTGCACTGCTTTCCCTGGAGGTTCTCTACTAAGAGGTGAGAAACGTCTGAGAACAAATGGCCTTGAGTCAGAGCTGTCAAAACCCAGAGGTTAGGCTGTGCAGAAACTATGTTTCAGAATTCTCTTAGTTTAAGGCTTAACTACAGCCATTTGGCTGTGTTAGTGTGCTCCACCACTCAAGAGGCTGGACAACTGGACAACAGTATTCACTCCAGCCACAGCTGGTAGCTCCCTTTCCATCTCATTACATCATCAGCAACTGAGCTTTGCATCCACATCCTGGTACCAGCCGTGCCATGTAGAGGAAGGGTGTTGCAGCACCAGCTGTTACAGTATAGGGTTTGTCCTCTGGTTGCAAGGATGTAGTGGCCTTTCTAAATCGACAAAGCGTGGGTACAGAACATGCAGTATTTGAAGCCTCCTTCTTGTGGTACTGCACAAAAGACCACGTACTACTGTATGATTTTACTTGCTCCCCTCATAAAAGTCCTCACGAGTAGCTCAAGGCTGCTGGGGCTAGAAATGGAGTTGAGTAAATAGAGCATTTTCTGCATAAATTCATATCTGTCTCTGTCAGTCTTACAGGAATTACATTGATTTCCTACTTGCTGTTGCTTCAAATTCTTTCACTCTGAACATAATGCCCTTTGCCTCATTTAGCTGTTTCTTACAGCTTTTTACTTTCAATCAAAATGCTGATATCCTTCCTCATACTCCTTACATTGTGTCCCAAATGCCAACAACCTTGAACCTGTCACACACTGAACACTTACAAAACACAGAGATAAGTTTGTGCACTATTATAAGAAAATATAATACATATATTTCATAAATATATGTGAAAGTCATAGAGTATTCTGCAGAATTTTCTCCTTGGAAGAAAGCAGTAATACATAGAAAAGCAGTGGACTTTTGAACCATGAACCTTAAGCTTTAGTCCTATTTATCGAATCATCATTTAAAAAGCAGTGTGACCAGAATTAAAGGAAGTAGTAACCATGAGCATCTTGGGGAAGTCCTCCTAAATTCCATTCCACGTGTCAATTGAAAAGTGAGCTATAGCTGCACTGTATGAAATTTTAAAAAATCATTAATAATTCAAGTCCTTTTCCATTTGCCACCACAGCAAGGTGACAAGCCTTGTAATGTTTTTGTTTACATATTAAAGTCCCCACACTGATCCAAGGTAATGTGAAGCTGGGAATTCCAGAGAAGGGAAAGCCCCAGTACATACAGGAAACACAGGCAAAGGAGGCATCTGGGTTTGGAAGTAGGGGCATGTAGCTGGGGATAAGAAATTCTGCCTGCTCAAAGTTCTCTGTGCCAGCTGCTCAGAGATTACCTTTTTACCCTGACCTATTCAGGTTTTGCATCCCTGTTGGTCATTTCAGCATCCTGCTACCTTGCTTGCACTCTCAAATTGCAACTCTTGGCAACAGAAAGCCTCTCTTTGATCTCAGACACATTCCCAAGCACAGGGTTGACACTACATGTGTTAAAAGAAGGGGACTGATGAGGACTGGAGCTCCTCCTGAATTCTCTGCAGACTCCTGCAACTCCAGGTGAGCCCCATGGAAGCTTCATTTCTTCATCCACCAAGCAGAGCTAGCAATGCACCTGTGCTTCCTGATGTTATGGTAAAGGTTATTATTTTCTAAAAAGAAAATATGTGTGAAGGACTAACTACAAAGTGTCACACAAGAAAAAAATACTTGTAACTGTACCTCTCTCTTTTCACACTGAGCTATCACTGAATCCTGTCATTTTAATTCTTATATGGCTTATTATCATGAGTGGGCAGCAGACATAATGATTATTTACTTAATAAAAAATGACATACATTGAGGATTTCAATTTCTGTTTACTGTCCCTACTGCCAAGGCCCCCTTACAACCTTGCATCTCACAGGACTACCTGCCTGATTTCTATATTCACTGAGCATCAATATAAATGTTACTGTTTGTTTCATTTGAGATGTCTTTTTAAAGGGAATGATGTGTGTGAAGGCAAATATTCTACGAGAAATTTGATGAGAAATTTTTCAGTGGTTTGTATGAGTGCCAAGATCAAGTGCCTAAAACCATGTGAAAAAGTGTCCTATCCAAAAATATCCTTAAAAGGGAACTGTACCCATGGAATAGTCAATATAATAATTTCTTCAGCTATTTTGACTGAATAAAAGCAAAACCACCTTTTTATTATATCAACACATTTTAATTAATAACATATTGCATTACATTTTCTGGTTTAGATTTTAAGCCCTTTTATGCCATTGATGAGCCAGTGATTTTCAAATGCTACTTTGGCTGAAATACAGGGTGAAATCAAAAATGGCTTCAGAAACCTGGATTAGCTGTCACTGATGGCCTAAGTCTGTCAATAGAAGCCAGTAGAAAAAAAAGTCAAAGGAGACTGACTTTTTCTTCTTATTTTTATTTATAAATACCATTTCAGAATAGCAGTAAGACACTGCAGGCCATGCATTTTGAAGGAATTATTGCACTTCTCTTATAACTAAGGTCACTTGCCCTTTAGCCTTGTGTCTTTTAATACCTCCTGAGGTGTTCAGTAGTAGTCCAGAAATGCATGGCATGCTGTGCTTTACAGCTTAAATATATTTAGCTTGATTATACAGAAAAATGTATATAAAAAAAAAAAATATATGGGAGAGAATGTACAAGGAATCCCCCCGGCTATTCCATTCTTCTTCCATTCTTTTTTAATCATCTCACAAGTAAAATAATTCACAGGTTGCCAATTATTTGTTAAAATGTACGTGAAACATGGAAGAATTGTTTCCCTGTTATGATTATGGTATCTTGGAGTATATATGAAACACCAACCTTTTAAAACAGTTTGGATTGTTGCATAATATAGAAATGCAGCTAAATTCTTAAAAGGGTTAAACAGTTCTATTCTGCCTTAAATTACCACTGTCATTCAATTCATTAGATGAGTTTATGGAGTTACAATATGTCTGTAATTTATAGCCTGCTTACTGACAAAGCTTAATGCTAACATATGCCTAATTTGCCAGGGTTATCTCAAGCCCCATTCATCTCCCCCACTAACAATATGCTGCTGATTCCATGCTTCATGGATGAGGTACATGCCGTTTCATATTTAGTGCTATCAATCACAAGTAATTGCCTCCAGCTCCCCGCCTCAGTGTTCAAAGTGATTTCTCTTCAACCTCCAAGGCTTGATGAAAAGGGGATGCATAGCCAGAGGAGGGCATCCTCCTCCAGCCTTAGCAACTGCAGACCTGAAGGAGCTGCAAATCCGAGAGGAGGGGCATACCTGCAGCTGACATTTCCAAAGTTGTCTCTTCCGAGGCACACTCTTTTTGCAGTCAGGAATACACTCTCCCGGGTACACTCCTGCTGCTTGTGCAGCAGTGGCAACCCTCAATGGGAAGTGAGAGAGCTTCTGGACTTGCACCCTCAGGATTTCTTCAGCGATAACGCTGGACTGACTTGGGACACCCCCAGCCCACTTCCTCCATATCCTGGATTGCAGCCTGGGGATGCACCACTGTGCTTCTGGGCCCTTAGTGTGGTTGCCCTGACATGTGGGATGTGACAGGACCAGGGTCTGCCAGAGGAGATTGCAGTTCACATGTGTATTTTCAGTATCATAGGATCATAGAATTATAGAATGGTAGAGGTTGGGAGGGACATCTGGAGATCATAGAGCCCAACCCCCCTGCCAGATCAGGATCACGCAGGGCAGGCCACCCAGGAACAGATCCAGACAGGTTTTGAAAGTCTCTAGAGAAGGAGACTCCACAACCTCTCTGGGCAGCTTGTTCCAGCACTCCTATCCAGTGAGTCTTCTTGGTGGAATTATTATACCACCAACAAATTGTACCTTATGTATCACAACCTTTTTAAATGTTAAGAGCCCCAGTCCTATCATCTCTTAAACCTGTGCCCAGCTTCATTCCTGAGAAGACTGCCATTGGTTTGCCTTGCAGAACTGTTTACAGTATTGGTATCTAAGGAGAGTGACTAACTCACAGTTCCCTGTTCTGTTCCTCTTCGTCTGCTTGCTCTTATTTGCTGCAGCTTCATGTTAAGCTGTAATGGCCCTTTGTGTCAGCATGTACTTACCCCCTCTCCCTACCCGATTAGGCTTTTTTTTATATGGCTGTAGTCACCCTAGAACCTGAATATTGAATGGAAAACTCAGTTGAAGTGTCTGATCCTGAACTGTTGATACATATTCTTACTGCCAGTCATGGGGATTGCTCACATTCCTGTATGAGTCCTAGCATTTGTATTTATAGTGCATGGATCTAAACCTTTAACTTGGTGAACGTGAACGCCCACTGAATGAGTTGCTGAGCCATGCAGCTATGTAACTTCCTGAGCCTTTAGATACATTCCAGAGATCTCTTAGA
>JANHGN010017984.1:54065-65263 GCA_024605025.1 Megaceryle maxima
GCTCACATTCCTGTATGAGTCCTAGCATTTGTATTTATAGTGCATGGATCTAAACCTTTAACTTGGTGAACGTGAACACACACACAGTGCCCACTGAATGAGTTGCTGAGCCATGCAGCTATGTAACTTCCTGAGCCTTTAGATACATTCCAGAGATCTCTTAGAAATCAGAAAATGAGTTAGCAAATATATTTTGCCTAAAATACATCTCCCACTTTACTTTGGGATTTGATAATCACGACTGTTTAGAAAAAAAAAACCCAAACTGTTCTTGGACACCCTACTATCAACCAGTTGTAACCTCAGTTTGTTGAGGATGTTGTGGTACTTGATATTCTAAAACTTCCCCAGGATAAGGGAAACTGTTAGGTAGACCCAGTGAAACTCTCTGTTCATGTGAATTTACTATGATCTTCAGTACTGAAAGAAATTACTGCGGCTAAAACAATCCTGAATACATTAACAGATATATAGGATTTAAAACCAGACTGATATTAATTAGTTTCACCGCATAGACACACCATAATTTTAATGTTTACTTGAAAAATAAAAAGCATTCTAGAGTAAAAGAAAGAAGAAAAAAAAAAGAAAAAGGTTAATTAAAGTGCTGCTGATACTATTTTATTCTATGATATGAAAATCACTGTCCTGTATGGGAGTCACAGCTAATGATACAAAAACCAGTGTTAGCTTCTCTTAGGCGTTTGTTTTCCATGTTGTGACAGAACCTGGGAGCATGCCATGAAAGGACAGCGGTCGTGGGTTTCACGTAAGTTTACTTAAGAAAGAACTAACTCCTATAACAATCAGAAAAACTATTGCACTTGCAGAAGAAATACTAACTCTGTGGCTGGGTGGTTAATTGTGGTTATGCTTGTTATGAACTGACATTGGGGTGAAGGTAAAACTGTAGTGATTTTTGCTTGTACTTAAATAAGCTTTTATTGCTAAGACTGATAGGATAAAGTCAAAGTATCTGATAAAAATTTGTATTCATTTTACTTCCTGCCCTCAGATAAAATGGGAACCATTTTATTTTGGTGGTATAGCATATTTATAACTTTTTAGGTTTACTTTTAATCAAATCAAGTGAGCAACAGAAATACATGTAGCAATCTTTTCCATATAATTTGTATTAACATGATTTACAATTCAAGAGGACTGAGCCATAGGGGTGCAAAAGAAATTGAATTTAAAGAATACAATATTATCTGTTAATTAAGAGAGGGTTTGGGGGTTTTCTATTTGGAATATTTGAAACAAACATGAAAACCAATCAGAAAATTTCTAGAAAAAGTTTCTGAAATAGAAGAATTTTAAACAATGTCTTTAAAATCCAAATCTTCTGAGACTTCAGAAATACACACATCTATCTATCTAAATACAACTTAAGCAGTACTAGCCAGTAAAAAAAAAAAAAAAAAAAAGAGAGAGAGAGAGAAATAACTGTCACAAGTATTCAGAAAACTTATCTTTTTGTTTTAAAGACCGTTTCTTAATCAGTGGCTGGTAGGAAATGTCTTTGTGAATCTTTGCATATATTCCAAAGGGCTCTAAGGCTAAGTGGATGCACTTTGCATTGCGTCTGCTGACTTCCCATTCAGAGCCTCTCTGACAAGCGGGGGGTGGAGGGGTGCTGTGCTGTGGTTTGTGGGAATAGGCTCTTTCAGTTCTGGTTTATTACATGGCTAATTAACCAAGGTCACCGAGCTCTTTTGTAAGTCTGCCAATAGAGACATCACTGGTGCTTTAACAGATCTGTTTATTATATTGCATGCCCTGATAATATGACAATGATTTTAAAAACCCACCCACAACTATGGGGGAGCATTTACCTGGAGTATTGTATAAGCATGCAAACATGGAAAACAAAACTGAAACTGAAATAATAAGCACCACAATATTCTGCACTTTGACATGTTTAATCTTAAACCCATTTCTGTGCTATTCCATAATGGTTGTGTGTAGCAAATATAAATAATCACTACAGGAATTTATACGCTGTAACAGTAACGTCACAGTAATAACCTGATTTACCTGTGACACGGGATCTTTGGTGAGATTACCACTCTGTATGCAAATTGACAATAAATGCGTGGTGGTGCATAATCAGGGAATGAGACAAGGAACTGTGTTTTGGGATTATGCATCAGGCTGAAATAAGCCTCAGTGTCCCTGAAACTGCTGTGAATGCAGAACAGAGCTGATTATGGCTGACTCTGCACAGAGCCATCTTGCAAGATGTTGTTATCTTCATTTAAGTAACTGAGGGGTTCTCTTAAAACTTGAGACTAGCGCTGTCCTCCATCCCAAAAGTTCCATAGTCAGAGAATTCCTCAAGCTGTCCTTGGAATCCTCACCTCAGTTCCAGCCCTGTGTAAGAAGCCAGGTGCACGTGAGCCTGCCCCTGGATGAATGACAAGTACAACACTTGCCAGGGGAGCTTTTGTGGCAGCCCATCAATCCCCCAACACCCAGCTTCTATCATCCTCTGGGAGACCCCCTGGCAGCTCTGCATTTCTTCCTTCTCATCCGCCAAGAGCAGCTCCCAGAGGCACTGCTGCTACGTGCTGGTATGCCCAATGCCGGCCAAAGTATTGCTTGAGGAGAGGTAAGCCTCTCCTGAGCTCTGAGATGAGCTTTAGCCCCCATGTCTGAGGCTGCTGGGTCACTGGTGGTTATTGATCCCGTGTCTGAGCTGATCCCCATAGAGCGTGTTTGCACATAGCTACATGGATGGGTACATCTGCCTTCAAATTCCCATCACAATGCCACTGACTGAACTGGGATGCATTCCCATCACAATGCCACTGACTGAACTGGGATGCATTCCCATCACAATGCCACTGACTGAACTGGGATGCTTTAGAGATAGTCTTCAGGAAGACAAGGGATGTGCAATCCAATCTTGAGCAATGGTGGAGGGGACAGTGTGAGCAGTCTTGTCTGGGAGATGCTAATCTGCATTTGCTGTGATGTTGGATCTCTTTAGGATCTTGCTTTTTCTAGGAGAGGGCTGGCAGGGCCTAGTGTGCACCTCAAAGGGCCCTTAAAAATATCTGTCATGTTCACAAAGGGTGGAGGCTGTACATTTGGTTCTTGACCCCATCTGCAACTTTCTGGGCTGTGATCTGAAAGGCTGTGTGCTTCTGTGGTCCCAGCTGAATATTTTATATTTCCAGGGGGCTCCAGGGCAGGCTGGCAGCTGTGATTTTCTGCTGTCCTTTCCTGTATTTCCTCCAGAGGCCTCCAGTGCTCTCTAGATGACCTCCTCATTATCTCTTTACAGGTCGTTCCCATCCTCAACCTCACATCCTGTCTTGGTACCAAGAGTTGAGTTGTTTCCCTGCCATGGAAGGCAAGAATCCCAAAGGGTAGTGTTAAGTCTGCTGAAAAGCTAGACTCTTGGACCATGATGTCCCTCCAATGACTTTCACCCTCTTCTATGGCTATTTCCCACCTCGTTTGGTACTGGCAGGAAAACTCTTACCTTCATCACTTGTTTACTCAACATTCAAACAAGCATCTTCTTGCTCTCTCCAGTTTGGAAGAAAACTTCTCCTAAAACTTTGCAGTTCATCTCTTCTTGAGGCTCTTCTGTTATGCCTACAAAGATCCTTAAAATGGAACTCCTGGTAGACAATTAGGATGTGCACAATTAGGAAGCTTATAGTAATGCATGTAACAAATAATTACAGGCATAAGGGTTAACAGTAGATAGAATAAAAAAAAAAATTAAAACAAACAAACAAAAAACCAAAACAAAACAAAACAACCAAACAGACAACCAAAAAAATAGGAATTCTTCTTGTAGTTATCTGTCCAGAAGTGTGTGCTGCCTGGAGAAACTAAAGAATGATTATCAGTGCATTTTAAACTGAGTATATCACCATTGAAACCATGGTCAGAGTGGACCACATCTGCAGTAGTCACAACCAGCAACAATCATCACTGTAGTCCTCCTTTCAAGGACCTAATGCCAGCACTAGGCAACATGCAAAGAATAGCCAGGACTTTTAATAGTCTTTTACAGTCCATCAGAGAAATCACATCATTGTAAATCACACCTATATAAATTGGTTTCCATTCCATGCCGAGACCAGAAGGTCTGGTCTCGCAGACACAAGTATGACTTGTAAACGTATTTTGTCAGAATGAAAAAAGACCAAACCCCCCCAAAAAACACCCTAAAACTCCCAAACCCAAAGAACTAATCCCTGTAGGAGTGAAGTGTCAGTAGGAATCGGAGATCTGACTACATGAAGATCAGGCAAGGAGAAAACTTTTTACTTCCTGCCCCATTTACCATTCAATAACCATAGCAGATGAATCTGGAACTATATTTTGTTCTTTGGTTGTTTGATGTCCTGTTACAGTCCTTGGAATAAAAGTCAAAATACTGTTCTTTTAATATACTCTCTTTTATACGCTGTGTCATAGCCAGCAGGATACAGAGACATGTTGGTGACCTAGGCTAGATTACAGAGAGACACTCACTAGTTTGCAGCTCATGTCACATGTGGATTTACTTCCAAGCTGCCAAGAAAGAAATTCAAGGATGTGATTCATGTTCTGGAATAACTCTTACATTTTTAAAAAGAAGAGTGATGGGTTCTCTATCTTTTATGAAACAAAATGATGTGTCTTATGTGGTCTGATTTGATTTCAGATTTAGTGGTATTGGTGCTCACAGGGGCCTAAGTATTTCCATAGGTAAAAAACCAGGCTGTTCCTTCAAGGTGAGAGTTACAGAGAAGTTCCCCCCCGATTTGTATCCTATCACATCCATTCAATTGTGCCAAAAGTTTTAACCCTCTGGAGATGACTGTGGTAAAAGGAAGATTGTAAATACCTTAAACTGGGAACAATTTAAGATATTGGCTTGTTCACTACCAGTATAAATGTGTTAACCTCGTTAGGATAATTTTTGCTGTGATGTGCATTATTTTTGATTGTGGATACTTGCATATAAAGACTGAATCAGTACAACTTTTTTCATATCAGTACTGAAAGCTCAATACATTCTGTTCTTACAAGTATAATTCGAAAGGGAATCTCGCTGTTGCTGCCACTCCAGTTGTAAGGGCAGTATATTTGTAAACATTTAATTACCTACTTTTTAAAACCTGAACTAATGTTTTATAGGCCAAATCTAACCTTGACATTTCTAGAGAGAAGAATGTTAAAACTTTCATTGTTTTTGTTTTTGTTTTCTTCCAGCAGTGCCTAATATCTAAATGGCATAGATTTAAATCACTTCCACAAAGCTGTTGAATTGAGCAGGCCATGCCAACCATTTTACCAATAATCACTTCTCCTTTCATGTCTATATTTTTTCCAGTCATGTGAAATATGCTCTGTTTGGTATTAACTTTCTGTAATTCTTTGGGTAAAGAGGGCAACAACCTTCTTATCCTCATAATTTTTTCTCCTGAACATTATCATTCATGCCTGGCTAATAACTTACTGCAGTATGAAAATCTAATCAGTTAATGTCTGTTCCCAGTGTTTTTCAAGAATCCTTTTGGTTTTTAGACACCCACACATGGTCTCCTTTTGTAAAAAGGGGTGCTTTTCCTTTAAGCCCCCATACATTTCTTGCTAAATCCTCAGAGAGTTGAGGGGTTTACACCAGCAGGACTGGTTCACATAGTCCTCTGAAAGCTGCCATTAGAGCATTTCCAAACTGTGGGTAACAGTGTAGTAAAGGCATTGATTGTGGTGATCTAAAATATCTTCACACTGTGGATTTTAAAGTTCTGTCAAAGCACTCTGTAACTGCAGTTTTGACTTCCTTATGGCGAGCGTTATATTGCCTTAAATTGCTGAAGGACCTGTTTGGAAAGTTCTTAAAGACCCTCAGTAATTTCTGAGCTTCACTTCCTTCAGAAAAAAACAGTTTGAAAGGCCTCTGAGTCTTTTATTACGCCACCATGTTGAGAAGTCTTCAAAAATGGCACATAGAATATTGCAATTGTGTCATCATTTTACACATCATCTCCTTTCTCAGTACTTCACAGGTGGCATTGGGGTGTCTCCGTCTTTTGGCCTGAAAAAAATGTTTGTATTCAGGATGTTTTAGAGCTGCCACTCTCCAAAATTGCCTGCAGCTCTATTTGCTCAGTTCTGCACGCAGGGGGAGGATGAACTCTGATTTTCACCTTGTTATGTGTACATTTGCTAGTTGTTTGCATTTGTTGTACTTCTATTCTGGGCTTTCATCCAATATCTATTAACATTTCTTCTTGGCTGTCTTTCCCATTCTGCATCCTATTTTTATTTTTATTTTTATTTTTGACTTATTCCCACACTTTTCTTTTTTTTTTTTTTCCTTAGTATCTCCTGCAGTCTTTTTTGTTGTTTTCTGGAGCTGTTTCCTTCATGGTGTCCCTCAGCAAGGGCACTACATGTCAATAACAATGTTCCATAGAAGCTCTCTGTAGAAACTTAGTCGTCAGCCACTGACCTAGGATCTCCCTATCCTAATGCTTTGAGATTGAGTGTGTTGTGATATTCAGCATATTGGTGATTCTTCAGTGGTCAAAGAATTTTTTTTCATTATACAGAAATAATCTATGCTCAGAAAATTTATTTTTAAAAATGCTAAGCTTCTTATTTAACGGAGCTCTTTTCGACCTTCTATCAGTGCATCAGGGAAATGTTGCAGCCAAGCCTGACACACTGATAATACATTTTTGCATTTGTGCTACTAGTGCGAAAGATCTAGTTTAGTTTTTCTTCAAATTTAGAGGGTTGGAAAGATAAGTCCAATATCAACACTTCTAACCATCTGCAGTTAACCTCCATCCACTATTAGGTTCTCTTTTCATTTACATTTACCAGAAGAAATCACAGTGATTTGAAACCTTGTAAACTGGAAGACATTGGTGCATAGGCCTGGAAAGATATGAGAACCCTGCTTACTGGGGGTTGTGTCATCCCGACATCTGTCTAAGCCACCCTTCCTCATAAAGTTAACCTTCACGGGAGGTGGCAACCACGAAGGCCGCTGTCCTCCACAGAAGGACTGTCTTTGTGGCCTGGATGGTTCAGGAGTCTTTTCCAGCTCTGGAGACCTTTCCAAGGACAGGAAGGTATACAACTCACTGGCTCAGGTGACCCTTCTGTCCCAAATCCCTGCTCTGGCTGGCATGGAGCTCTCTGACCTGCAGAAGCTGTAGTCAGATGCCTGGCCAAACCTGGGCCTGGCTTGCTGAGCCCATGTAGTACCAGCATTACAGAGACTTTTGGTGTTGACTCATTCCTACAGCGAGAATAGGACCCACAGTCCACCCGGGCATCTGACTCCTACCCCATGCATGGATGCAAGCACCCATGCCTGCTTCAGTCTGGCGGGACCTACATTGCTCTCCAGCTAGAAAAGCACTTGAGAAGACTAAATGGCAGGCACTTTTTGTTCATTTTCTCTCACAAAAAAAAAAAAACATTATTTCAGCGGTTGAGTGTGGTACACAGAGGAAGTTTCCTGCTAAATTTGTGTTGATCTAAGTTCAAATAGACATATTTGAGGCATATGGCACAACCAAAATGGAAACAGCAGTGCCATTAGCACCTGCCAGCTTGGCTGGTGGTTTTTCCCACATTCAGAGCTGGCAGGAGTGTATAAAGTATCTGGAATTTTAACCAAGACCCTCCTGCTTTCTTTCAAAAGGAATTTACACTTCACTTCAAGTTTGAGCAAAAAAAATGTAGTCAGAGAGTTGCTGAATCTTCTGGGCTTATGAAGAAGCTGGAAGGTTTCTAAGGAGGATGGAGACATCTCAAGTGAGGTAAATAATCTGTTTGTATCTGCCTTCCACCCAGAAGATATTACAAAAGTGTCTGTCTCTTCAAATAATAAAGTTAAAACAAGTCAAGAGGTGTCAAGAGAAGATTCTGGAGCACGTTAAGTAGAAAGAGTTGCTCAACACACATTCAGCAACCATAAGCAACTAAGCAGGAGGTAACTGAGCTAAAACCATGGTTTTCTGTCATTAAAAATTATCTGAGAATGGTAAAGGCATATGTTTTTAAGAAAACCCTTTTTACTGGGCCATGGGAACTGTAAACTGTCCTTCTTTCAGTAGCAGACAGGTACTGCCAGGGCAATAGTCAAGGGCAAGCCACATTATGCCAGAGATCTAATATCTGACAATTGATAGAGACACCTGCATGGTTTCCCTGAAATAAATATTGTGCTATTCAAACTTGAGTCCTCTAATGTAACCAGAAAAAAAGACCAACAATTTCACATAACAAGTATTTGGACTTCTTAAATGTAGAGCTTTGTACCAGAAACCAAAGCCCCCGGTATTTTCACAGACATATTACACAACAGAGAAGGGATAGACATAAGGGGGACAGAAAAATTAAGGCTAAATAGGATAAGTATTGTCAGAACAACATTAATTTTCCACACTACTGTTTCATTCAGGAGGCTGCTTCTGAGTATGTACAGGACCATCATGCACTATAGAGAAGGAGGATCTTAACTTCAAATTCCTGATTTCTGGTGCAGCAGTTCCTCGGTTGCTTAACAGTCCTCTGCCTCATGCCAGTAAAATGTTGCCATCCTTCTTTAGGTGAAACACCTATTTTTTCACAAAATCTTTCCTCTTTATTCTGTGATTCCATGTGACCTCCTTTTGGTAGGGGAGGAGATGAAACAATTTGAGCCACCATTGTGCTGCTTAGCAGTAGTTTGTCCAGTCCAGGAGGAACAGCACTGTTGCCCATCAAAAGCCTGGCTGAGCTTGAGAGGGAGCTATGAACAAATTCCCAGAGTTTTACTCTGGGTGAGACAGAGCTGATGCTGAAGAAGGAATTTACAGGAACATACATATCCTGGGGGAAGGTAGATTTCCTTTCTTGGTGATCATTTGCCTGTCTTTCCACAAAGCATTGGCAGTATAGGAATGTGTTCATTGCCCTATGACCATCTTCAGTGAGGTGCTGCAAGACTGCCTTTCTAGAGTGGTGCAGTTTCTCTTTCTAGGTGTACCCTTGGGGCTGGCAAGCTGTCAGGGAAGGCACTAGCAGGTATGTTGCCTAACATATGCCATCCTGGGACAGAGTACTCCCCAGAACTGTGTCTGTACTAGTACCGATCACCGGCACTTCTAATGGAGCACAGCAGTTGAAATGCTTGAAGTCTACCTCCTTCATTTCTTCTTCCTCCCCGGGACAGAAGAGGTTAACAGGCACTTGAGCAGGAAGTCCCCTGGTTTAATTGTCTATCAGTCACTAGTGAGACATTTTCAGTGGAGGACTCTTGACTGCAGAGCTCTCTTCCAAGGAAGCCCAGAACAGATTCATTGACCTTTGGGGCACAGCCAGGCTTTCACCTGAAGGAGAAATGGGCAAGTGAGTTTCGTTTTGGAATTATGCACAGAGAAAAGAGAAAACTATTGTGCAGCAGCAATTTGGTGAACTTTGTGCACCCATTCTATGTTAGACACATATACATGATACGGAAATGAATGACTGATAACACAAGCTGCGTATTACCTCCCCATCCCCATCTTCTAGTTTGTTTTGACTCAACAGTTTTCAAAGGTGGGATTAATTTCTTGTTCCCTGAATTCATTCACCCATCCTACCACCACCCTCAAAGGCTCACCCTCTGAAAAATGGAACAAAAAGTCAGCTGAATGTCCATTTCATTAGTTTGTGATTTGGACAACGGCATTAAAAATCACTCTTCAATATAAATATTGGTAGACAAATATCTTTTCATAACCTGGGTGGCCAGGTAACCAAATCCCAGTTGGAACAAGAATCTTCTGAAATCCATTGGTATTTCATGGACTCCAAATGGCAATTAGTGTCAGAAAATCTATTCCTCCTCTTCTTCCACAGATTTTTCATTACCCCAGCTAACCCAGAGAAGAGTCATTCAGTGCAATTTACTCTCTGATGGATAGACTACACAACTCTGTTAGCATGCTCTTCTGTTGTGGATCATTATTGAATTAAACATGGAAGCAGAAGAATTTGAATGGCAAGCAATGGTGTTAATAATTCATCATTTCATCTTGGTTTGCACTTTACAGCCCCAGCAACTTCATTTTTTTCTGACTTCACTAAAGATTTGTCAAAGAGAAATTTGTCTCTTTCACACTGGCAGGACTTACAAACAACAGCAGACAACAATCCTGTGGTAAAACTGCTGAGCAAGAATTGTAATCTGATGGAAGATAACCTCCATGCATGTGCCAAAATTCAAGCAGGACATTAAATTTCAACTTTCATTTTCTAAAAGTGGAAAACTCTGGGTGGAATACAGAGGGGTTAGGAATATTTGATCTCTTAATATTTTTTATTTGATTTTTTATTTACATTATTGACCCAGAAGTCTTTCCAGGCTCTGAGGTCGGGACGTAAACTCTAGCTACATTTTTACCCCATGTCAGAGTGACATGTATATGCCCATCACAACATTGCTCCTTCTGCAGCAAGAGAAATTTTATGTATGGACTAACAGGAGCTATACCAAGTTCTGTGAGATGCTGTCCACAGACAAGAGGTGTCCAGTCCAGCTGCAGACTTTATCAGTGCAAATGGTGCAGAGATGCAAGTTGTAGCTGCCTTATTCACAGTATACTCACAGGACAATAATGTTATCTTCAAGCTGTCTAACGCAAATAACTTGAAGCAGCTTGGAAGGTGGACTTCAAGAGTTAAGAAAGGTGAGAATACCTCAAATTAACTCATTAATGATTTTGGATTAGCAGATATTGTCAAGTATCATGCCAACAGTTTTGCTTCCCATTTATAAAACTGTTCATATTTTACATATCACAGTACAAAGATGTGCACGGAGGGGCTTTGAAATATTACAGGGTGGTGTATGCAAGTCAGAATGCCCCCACATGGTTTGTGTCTGTAAATACACACCTTGGGATTTGTCCTTTGTCCTTTCCTTTCCCACTGAAACTCCAACTTGCCAAGATCCCCCAAAACCCTTTCTAAATGAGGAGATGAGACTACAGAGGTTTGGTTCTGGATGTCAGTAGCTCCTGGCTTCATAATCTCTACTGATGCCTGTTCTTGGAGTAATTTGCATTCCTGAATGATTAAGAGATGTTTTGTCCTTCAGGTTTTGTAGGTCAGTTCATTATGCAATATTTTTGCCAGACTCTACTCCTCTCTCTCTCAAAAAAAAAAAAAAAAAAAAAAAACTGGTCTTTTTTATCTAA
>JANHGN010017985.1:10055-78728 GCA_024605025.1 Megaceryle maxima
CGACGAGGCTGATGAAGGGACTGGAGGGAAAGTCTTATGAGGAGAGGCTGAGGGAGCTGGGGTTGTTCAGCCTGGAGAAGAGGAGACTCGGGGGGGACCTCATCACTCTCTACAACTACCTCAAGGGAAGTTGCAGTCAGGTGGGGGTTCTCCCAGGCAACTAGTGACAGGACGAGAGGGCATGGCCTGAAGCTGCACCGGGGGAGGTTTAGGTCGGATCCTAGGAAGCGCTTCCTCACAGAAAGGGTGGCTGGACACTGGAATGGACTGCCCAGGGAGGTGGTGGAGTTGCCATCCCTGGAGGTGTTTAAGACAAGATTGGATGCTGTACTTAGTGGTATGATTTAGCTGATGTTGTGGTGTTAGGTTATAGGCTGGACTCGAAGATCTCAGAGGTCTTTTCTAGCCTCAATAATTCTGTGATTCTGTTAAAAGCACCCCCAAGCCATTCCAAGCAAAATCTTCTATAGTTTCTTTTTAGCAGTGCATTCAGTTTGCAGGCAAAAATTGTGCCATTCTACTGGACTTGGGAACAAGCTGGATAGTTCTTTAATATAGTCAAACATAACGTGTAAATCTAATTTATTGCCCCAAAGTGTCTTCAAGATCCTCTTCCACAACCTTTTCTGGCTAGTGAGATGGGTGATGAACTACAGCATCCTACACTGCCTTGATAAAGAACTGCCCTAGACAATGTGATGCTTCTGCATCAGGAGGGACAAAGGTTCAATGTGCCATAATTCTTGCTATTTTAAACATCTCTAGAAGGGATAAGACAGCACACTTAAAAAATAAATAAATTAAAACCCGCAACCTGCTAAGGCTTGCAGCAATCTTGCATACCTATAAATTCAATACATAAATGAGAGCAGCAGCAGCATTCACTTCCAATATAAGAAAAACCTCTTTTGGTAAAGATTTATTAAGCTAATATGACTAAAGCCTACCTACTGTCCTGCACATTTTGAAAAAGGACACTGAAAAAGGACAATTTAAATATATTTAAATTGCCAGAGATGAACAGTGGGTCGCAACCAAAACTGAAAATGTTGAACTGCATCAGCCAAATTAATAGTGCATTTATTATTTCTATCCTTCCTTATACATTTTTGTATGGTCAGTTCTGCTGCCAAAGCATTTCCAGAGGGTGAATAAAAAGGATATCAAGCACTATAATCACTGAATGAAATATGACCGATCCATTAATGCTCACTCAAATCTACAGATGTAAAGAAAAAGCAGCTAAATTAAATGCATGATTTAGAAGTTTAAATGCTAAACGGATCCTAAATTCACTGAGGAAAGCAAACTTCACAAATCACTGTCAAGAGCACCATCAATCTCTCTCACAGACAAAAGGTCAACTTCAGATGCCTTGTTAATATGTATCTTGGTTTTACAAGGTTCTAATGAGAATGTTGCTCTATGACAAAGGTTCACAGGCCTATAAAACACAGAGCTGGTCAAGGAAAATGACAACCAAAGGAGGTTCAAAAATGAGATGATAGCTTTGCAGTCTCCAGGGTCTCAACCTCATTTTCCTTTCTCTTACTAAACAGAAAAGGAAGGTTTGAGATGGCAAGTGGGAAAGGCTTCAGGTAGAAGGCAGATAACACTGAGACTAAATGAAGCAGCTTTAACTATAGATACCAGCTGCCACAAAGTTCACTCGCCTCTTGTTTTTGCAGTAGAGTGGCCAAGGAAACAGAAGAGAAAATAACTTCACAATGGAGCTGTTTGTCAGCCCTCCCCATCTCCTCAATTTTAGGTACCTAGAAGATATTTTTAAATTTCTCTGGAGAGTCAGAAGACAACTCTAAACTTTGTCCATTGATTAAGAAGAAAACACTGTCATTGATCTAAGTTAAGTGACATATAACTGGTGAACCCAGTGAATTACTACTAAAGCAGAATGAGAACTGCAACTTTAAACCTTGCCCGTGTGACATTTAGTGGACATTTGCTATGCCTCACCCGACTTCCTAGGCCTCCTCTTTCAGGAGGCAGAGGGAAAGAGAAATTCACAAAAAAAAAAGAAAAAAAAAGAAAAAAAAAAAGGAAGACTGCGGACTTCCCAAACAGTTGCTAACATCACAGTTATTTATATCACAGTAACACCAAGAACAATATATGGACAAATAGGAAGAACCAGTCTACTTCCAGAACATGTTGATATTCTCAGGAATTAAAACTGGTTGTATCCCTCTTTGCCTAACCTAATCTTATTTCCTAAAAAATATGGATTATATAGTAATGCTCTATGTACTTGGGCATATTTCTGTCCCTTTCTTTCTGCCCAAGTCTTTGCTCACTCTCCATTTGCATGATAATTTTTGAAAGTTAACCAACTTCTGAAAAAACAAACCAAGAAGCACAGTCTCCAAGACACAAACTTCCTTTGACTATGAATAACAAGCAAGTAAGTAGAGTGAACCAAAACAAAGTTCTGTGAGATACTCAGAGTGCTCAACAGCCTCACAGTTCTTGGTAAGACTACTGTGCCCAGCAGAAGCTTCTTCTGATGGTCAAAAGCCTTTCTTGAAATTTAAATATGCCTTTGATATTACTTACCAGTTTTGCATACATTTGCCAAACGATTACATTGCTCATCTAAACAGAGTTGACACATGATCTGTATCATGATCAGGTCAGCTCATTTGGCAATGATCAAGTGTTGTAACTTCTTGAGCACATTTTACTGACATTAATCACTTTCTCTAGAAATCTCATCAAAAATTATGTTTCAGATCTGTAATTATTTCACATTTTCTTAGCAACGGAACGGTCTAAGTCTGACTGACCGCAGAGGCTCCTTCAAATGCAGCATCTGTCACAGAGGACACAATTTTCCACACCTTATGAAATGAATGTCAATTCCATCATTTGCCTCATTATCATCTGGAAAGAACAGGAACAATGTTTACTGAAACAGATAGGAAAAAATAACTATGAAAATAAGAAACCATTTCAGTACTTCTTCCGTGATGTAGGCCTACCTAGAAAATTCTTCTCCTGACTTCTAAAATTCTTCACATTGTAGATTTTACAAATCAAGAGACTGTACTGCACTGCTGCTTTGTAAGGGTTTGTTCACAGTCATGCTCTGCCTGAGGACTAAGGGACTTAATATTAATCCTCCTAGGAATAGAAGGTATAATTCTCATTCCCTTTATCTTAGATTAGCTGTCAAGACAGTAAGTGGACTGTTCAAACATTCAGTGTTTTCAGTGGTTTTAAATCAAGATGAAACATAGGCCAAGCTGTTAAGACACGCTGCATGCTTCAGTTGCTCAGTGCTCAACTTCTCTCCCAGTCCTGGGTGGGTAAAAGGAAGGCTGGGACATATTTTAGAGGCAGGGTCACTGTCCACTTAAAGGCAGAACCCATTTAACGTGTCAAGTTGGGCATCCAATAACAAAAGTTAATCAAAGTCTCTTTCTTTTGGAATGATCTGGGCCAGATATTGTACTTAGAGCACTTCTGTGTTGTACCTCAATAGACTTCAAAGCAGTTTTACCCACCTTAACTGTATTACACGAGTTGTGTTATCTTGTTGAACCGTATCTTGTGCCAGGCTAAATTGCTTAAAATTCTTCATAATTCTTCATTTAAAGTGCAGGATTGGCACAGCCAATTAATTCTAATTAATTTTAAGTCACTTGTTACAACAGCAAGTTACAAATCGTGCCCTTTTCTTAGGCCACTTATGCTGCCCAATAGATTAGCCTGGATGCACTCTGAGCCACTCCAGTTCTTTCACTTCAAAATACTTGGGGCCTCTTCAAAAGATTTGCAAAGTCAAATTAGTCACTCTTTCTCTGTTCCTCCATGAATGAATCACATTTCAAGAGTGATGTTCTACAATTTACCATCCAGTCTAACCTACGCATCAATTATTTGTGGTTTATTACACCTCACAAACACCAAGTAAACTCTATGGAGTACTGGAGGCTAGAAGCTACTGCAAAGTGCTTGGTGCAGATAATGTTATGAAGGATCAAAAGACAACTTCATGTTCAGACATAAACAAAAATGTAGTTACCTGCTAAACAACTCATATTGTCAGAAACAGAAGTTCCAAGGAGCCATGACCCTGGGCTCTAATCATAAGCAGCAAAGGTTTGAAGTTTGAAGGACCTGGGATTTTTCAAAAGAAATTCCAGAGTAATATTCATATTCTGCAACACAAAATTACTTTGGTGCTAACGCAGCTTACATTTAATCAACATTGATTTTAAGGCAACACTTTATCCAGGACAGCCAAGTTAATGCAAAACTTTATTTCAGGGAAAACAGGAGCAGACCCTCTCTAGAGAAAGAATTTTATGAAGGTCTGAGACAAAACAGTTAAAAATAACTGAAGTAATAGTGATAAAGAGCCCCCACACCAGGCTCCTAGTCATGAAGTTTTCAACAATGGAGGACGATAATAAAACAATTCTCAAAATTAGAGGCTGTCCCTGCTATTTCTGAGGTCAATGGAATTTTCCAGAATAAGAAACCTATGAAATTTTTTTATTTCTGCTCCGATGTGATTCAGTGTCTATGAAACAAAAGTCAGGCTTCTTTATGTCACCATTGTCTCCTCAGTGTGTTAGATAAAGAATTGCTAATGTGCGAGTTAAAAAAAAAAAAAAAAAAAAAAGAGGCTATTAATAAATAGCCACAATATTAATTCCATTTTTGTGCGCTAGATTTTTGGCTGGTGCAAATACATGAAAATGAATCAAAGTCAACAGAGCTTCATCCATTTATAAAAGCAAATCTTTGGTGCAATCAGAAATAAAGAAGCCAAAAACCCAACAGAAGTGCTGAAGTTCTAATATGGAACTGTTCAACTAATATGGATGTTCAACAGCTAAACATGCGTGCTCTATCCCATATATTCACATGTTTATGGCAGAGGACAAAAAATAAATTAAGAAAAACCTCAAACCGTTCTTATAATTTGTCATGCTCAGATAACATAATGAATGCTGTGTACATAGCTCCCTTGGCTCATCTCAGCAAGCTGCAGTTTCACACCAAATCCAGCAAAGTACCTGATCACTTTCAGTATATAAAGCGTAAGAGTGATCCCAATGAAGTCATCAGGTTTAACTGTTTTATTTGATAACAATAAGAACTAGTTTCTTTCTTACTCACACTTTTAGTGTCTCCAACTAAGTACATAAAGTGAAGAGCCCAGACCTCCATTAAACTCTTGAAAAATTCTGGTCTTTGCCTAGGAATAAACACCACCCATGATCCCAAACTCAAACAAAACACACCCACATGCATCTCCCACGACAGCATTTTGAATAATGTAACACCAAAAACCATTAAAGAAGCTTAGAAATAGTGACACTATAGAACATAGTTAACAAAACCAGAAAGGATCACAGAGAAAGTTGTATTTGACACAAGTCCTTCAATCATTTTAGAGTTTATATGGTATGTCATGGGGCAAGCTATCTAACCAATTACACATTAAATAAATAAATAAATAAATCTCGCTATGCTGTTTTCAAAATGTAAATGCATATGCTATTTTTAGTAACACATTTATGGAATGCTAAAATCCAACAAAACAGACAACCCGTACAAAAGAGCAGAGGTAATGAGTAGAGTAGAAAAATAAGCTATTTTCTGACTTACATTAATTTCAAGTTCAATTTTAATACTTGAAAATATGGGTGAGCACAAGACAGAATACAAACCATTTAGATGAGAAAACCAGCAATTTGACATCCATATTCTCAAACTACTGATCCCCCTTCAGGCACTGAATACAGTGCACACTCCATCAGCCAAGTAACAAATAAATCTTAGCATAATCTCAGTTTATTACAGAGCAGTTAAACTGTTCACTGGCTGCATTAGCCATTATTACGTTATTACAGTCATGGTAATAAAGTAATTAAAACTTCTAAAATTCAAAGTCTGGAAACATAACTAGGTTTAGGTAAATTAAAAAGAAGAGATCTGCTTTTTAAAAGCAATCACCGTTTGGAACCACCACTGGGCCAAGATGAATGGTAAGGTGTTAGTACCAGTATGGGATTTAAAAAAAAAAAAAGGAAGGTTGTCTGCCCTAAGAAAACCCTAGAGTAAGGAAGAACACAATGGCTTCATCCAAAGGCCAGCAAGAAGACTCTGACATCAGCAGCCCTAGACAACATCCATCTTTTACAAGACCTTACATCTTCACCCTAGTAGAGGATTCATGCTAAGCTCTAGCTATGAAAATAATACTTTTGCCCTGTAGTGACTCCCAAAGAAACAATCTTTTTAAACACTTCTCACTGTATAGCTTTAGGCAGTGAAAATTCAAGTGTTCCTTTTATGGGATTAAGAACCTGCTCTTTTCTATCACAGGTCTTACTCATGGTAACCTTACACATTCACCTCCTGCTCCCTGGGTTCATTCCCAGCACCATTTCTCTTATTGAATCACTAACAAAATGAGCTATTAATCAACCTTTTTTTTTTTTTTTTAGCTCATTTGCCTCATGCTTCCCTTTCTGCTTGGGGTATTCTAAAGCATCCTCCTGACAATATTTTCCAAGTCTCCTTCTTTCAACTGTCCTCTGGGAAACATCATGGTAACCAGCTATATAGGACAATGTTATCAAAGGCTTCTACATAGCAAATCTTGGGACAACAGAATCCCCTAATGGGATTTGTATCCCAACTCAATAGAAAAAAAAGCACTATAATAAAGTCTTTTTTATTTTTTTTCTAGTGCTGTAATCATCTGTTATGCCTTTCACTAGTACTTCAAAGTAATTCTCTATTGTTCTGTTACTCTGAAGTTCAGCTCAGTGGGGTTCAGCTTTTCAAAGCATCACAGAGGGGGATCTTAATTACTCTTTTTTTTTCATTTTTCAAGCAATATTTCAAATCAATTAAACAAACAAAAATATATTTTAGATCTCAGGATTTTGTTTCTGGCTTTGCAGACAATTAAAGTCAACAAAAAGTATGCAGCCTAATACATCTCAAATTTTATCTAAAGATCTCATTCTACCACAGTTACTACTACGGTGAGAGAATTTGAACTGTGCACAAGGCCTGGAAGATCAGCTCTGTTCTCAGCTTTTCTAAAAACTACCTAAAAATTTGCAAACATCAATGAGACCTACTTTTCAAAATGCCCATGCACCTAGGATACCTCTTGAGAGCCCTGCTTTTGAACCAGAAAGGTGCCAACAATGCCCATGTCACAAATGGGAGAATGTTACCGTATCTCCAGAGTTGTAAGATTAGGTTTATGAAGATAAGTGTGAACCTCCATTTCACGACTGAAAATATGGTAGAGGCCAAGCTTATACACCAAGTCATGGCAAAGCCTGACCTAGAAAAGCTCTTTTCCCAAAATCCCTGCTAATGCAATCTCCTGCATGACCTAAGATCAAGATACTACTTCGCTCACATGTTTAAAGCACGGTACTAGCCAGGCCTAATCATATCCTAGGTTCCCTATCCTCGAGAATACATAGAATGGTTTGGGTTGGAAGGGACCTTAAAGATCATCTTGCTCCAGCCCCCCTGCCATGTTCAACGTGAACAGGTCACTCAAAGCCCCATCCAAAGTGGTCTTGAACACTTTCAGGGATGGGCATCCACCACTGCTCTGGGCAACCTGTTCCAGTGCCTCACTACCCTCATATTGAAGACCTTCTTTCTTACATCTAATATTTTTCATTTTAAAGGCATCACTCTTTCTCCTATCACAACATGCCCTGCTAAGAAGTCCCTCCCCAGCTTTCTTTTAAGGCCTCCTTTACATACTGGAAGGCTACTCTAAGATCTTTCTGGAGCCTTCTCTTCCCAGAGATGAACAACCTCAACTCTCTCAGCCTGTCCTCAAAGAGGAGGTACTCCAGCCCTCTGATCACCTTCATGACCCTCCTCTGGACCTGCTCCAACAGGTCCATGTCCTTCTTATGTTGGAGGCCCCAGAGCTGAACACAGTACTCCAGGTGAAGTCTCATGACAGTGGAGTAGAGGGTCAGAATCACCTCCCTTGACCTGCTAGTCATGCTTCTCTTTATGCAGCCCAGAATGCGATTGGCTTTCTGGGCTGTGAGTGCACATTGATGGCTCATATTCATTTTTTCCATCCATCAACATCACCAGGTCCTTCTTTACAGGGCTGCTCTCAGTCCCTTCACCCCACAGCCTCTGCTGGTACCAACGATTGCCCCGACCCATGTGTAGGACCTTGCACTTGGCCTTGCTGAATTTCATGAGGTGCAAAGGGATCCACCTCTCAAGGTCCCTCTGGATGGCATCCCTTTCCTCCAGTGTGTTGACTGCACGACACGTTTTGGTATTGTCAGTAAACCTGTCAAGGATGCACTTGATCCCACTGTCCATGTCGCCAACAAAGATGTTGAACAGCACCGGTCCCAATATCAACCACTGAGGAGCACCAGTCGTCACTGGTCTCCACTCAAAGATTGAGTTAGTTGACTGCAACAGTCCAGCTGATTCCTTATCCATCACGTGGTCCACATGTCAAATCCACGTCTCCAATTTAGAGACAAGAATGTCACGTGGACAGTGTCAAATGTTTTGTGCAAGTCCAGGTAGATGACGTCAGTTGCTCTTTCACCAACGCTGTAACCCCATTTTAAAAGGCCACCAAATTTGTCAGGTGCAATTTGCCCTTAGTGAAGCCACTGGCTGTCACCAGACACCTCCTTATTTTCCATGTGCCTTAGCACAGTTTCAGGGAGAATCTGCTTCATGATCTTGCCAGGCACACAGGTGAGACTGACTGGCCTGTAGTTCCCCAGGTCTTCCTTTTTTCCCTTTTTAGAAATGGAAGGTTGTTTCCCCTTTTGCAGTCAGTGGGAACTTCACTGGACTCCACAACTTCTCAAATATGATGGATAGTCGCTTATCATCTGCCAGTTCCCTCGGGACCCACAGATGCAGCTCATCAGTTCCCATGGACTTGTGCACCTTCAGGTTCCTTAGATGGTCTTGAACCTAATCTTCTACAGTGGGCAGTTCTTCATTCTTCCAGTCCCTGTCTTTGCCTTCTGCAACTTGGGCAGCATGGCCAGAGCACATGCCAATGAAGACAGGCAAAAGAGTCCTGAGTACCTCTACCATCTCCATGTCCTAGGTAACCAGGTCTCCTATTTCCTTCTGGAGAAGGCCCACATTTTCCCTAATTTCTATCACTGACATACCTATAGAAGCTTTTGCTGTTGCCCTTGATTTCCCTGCCCAGATTTAATTCCATCAGGGCTTTAGCTTTCCCAACCTGATCCCTGGCTGCTCGGATCATTTCCCTGGATTTCTCCCAGACTGCCTGTCCCTGCTTCCACCCTCTATAGGTTTCCCTTCTGCACTTGAAATAACTTGTAACTTGAAATAACTTTGTATCTTGAAATAACTTCTCTCAGACTCCTGTAGTTAAAGGACATTAACTCCCTGCATGCAGTCCAACAACAGGCACACCTCCATAAGAAAACATTGTTTAAATCTAAATAGAGTGGCAGAGAACAGCAAACTTAAGTTACTAAATACAAACTAGAAATTATACTCCTGGTTTGATTCAAATGTGGAAAAATGAATTTCATTGTTGACTTATCAGGAGCCTAATATTACTCAGGGGAGAACAGGGTAGTTTAGCTGAGGCCAGCGGTAAGAGTTACTGCTAGTCCGGATGCCTGCTGGAAAGTGCAATAAAGCATACGAGCCCATGCGACATCCCAATCACCATTTTTATGAACATTTTCCTATTTATTAATCGTGGCTGCTCTAAATTCACTTGAGTTTTATGCCAGCTGCCAATTCTGGGTCTAGTACAAATTTGAGATATATTACAAGTAAGTTCAGCTAGAAATGAAAATAAAAGGTGAGAGAGAAGTGCACCATATGCCAACAAGGCAAGTTCATTGCTGACAGGTGAGAGGGCAAGTGAATGGCTGCACATACCAATAATTCCAGAAGCACAGGTGAGTTCAGCTGCTAAAGACAATGGAGGAAAAGATATCAATCTTGGAGAAGAAAAAATGGCACCAGGGAAAGTCAGGTTATTTTCCTCCCGCTACTAAATTACTATGTCCTTTTCTCTGCTCTGAGACGTTCAAACTGTTCCAACTGATCTGTTACTTTCTCCTCCATATATTTACCTGAGGTTCATCACTCGTATTTATATCTTATTTACCTTTATATACAGCTCTTGGACCTCAACAGAAGACATTCAAAATATCAGTCACCAACTATACTGCAGACAAAAGCATATGGAACATAAAATGCATGGGAGCATCTGGCATTCAAAGACAGATAACTTTGAAATTTGTGATACAATTAAGACCCTTCCTTACTTGGTTACTCAGGAAGAGAAGATATTTTGTAATTTGCAGTCACGTCCAGGTGCTAAGAATCCATTCAGTAGCAGTGTTTTCACCAAACAGTAGGCTGACCTGGACAGGAAAGTAGCCCCACATTCCAGATACTATTTAAAATCCATTATCTACTTTGATTATTGTAATACAGGTAGTGAGAGGTTGAAACTTGAAAATACCCTCAAATTTATGGATAAGCAATCACAACAGATGTAGTGTAAGAAATTACTGTTTACATGAAGACAATCTAACAGTTTGGATTCGAGTTACTACACTGCTGCTTAGAATTATGCTTCCTGCTGCTTCAGTATATAGACCTCCCTAAAAACAGACAGCTGAAATCTCTAGGGTGAGCAACATTCCTCTTTCTGGAGTTCCTCCATGTTCATGATCTACAAAGTGTCATAAAAGGCTTATATACTATGAGTATAGAGAAACGGCTGGTAAGGCAGCCTAAGAAGGAGAGGTAGCTAGTCCCCAAATTACTTCACTAAAAAGAATGGTCCCCACAAGAGACTATTTAAGAAAGTACTCCTGAAGGAGAGACATTTTTGCAGCCCAGTCTCATAGATGTCTCTTTCCCATCTGCTTGTCCGACATTAAATACACACCCCACAAGTCAGGATTCAGTCAGCCCATCCCAAAATGACATTGGTAGTTAATTCCAGTACATCAGCCAAGGATGTTTTGCAGTGTGAATGGCTAATATTTAAACCAGTTCAACACATTCTGTTCACTTAAAAACTTCTGTGAAAGGTCTTTATTTGTGGAAAAAGATCACAATCCTATTGAGGAAGGTACAGGGGCTAATGTATCACAACCATTGTAAGAACTGAAAAATATCCATGGACATGTTTTCTTACCATAAACCACAAGTCTTCCTCTTCAGCCAAACAGAACTGGATTAACCACTAATTTAATTCCACAACTGTATTTCTCAGTAAACCCACAGATATATGAACACCCAGCCAGAGGTTAAGTGGAGTCTAAGAAAAAAAAATTAATAATCTAGTGTAATATGTAGCTGAAGGCCATTGTGCAGCAAGAAACTATGATATAGTTGCCATCACAGACATGTGGTGGGACAACTCGCACAACTGGAGTGCTGCAATTGGTGGCTACCAACTTTTCAGAAGGGATAAGCAAGGAAGTTGGAGGGGGCCTCTATGTTAGGGAGAGTTATGAAGGTTTACCACAATGATGGTGGTGATAGGGTTGTGTCTTTATGGGTAAGAATCAGGGGGAAGGACAACAAGGTAGATACCATGGTGAGAGTCTGTTACAGACTGCCCAACCAGAATGAAGAGGTGGATGAAATATTCTATAAGCAGCTGGGAGAGGTTTCACTATCATTACCCCTTGTTCTGATGGGGGACTTCAACTTCCCAGATGTCTGCTGGAAATACAGTACAGCAGAATGTGAACAGTTCTAGAGGTTCCTGGAGTGTGTAGAAGATAACTACCTGACACAGAGAGGAAAGTAGTCAACTAGGGAAAGCACCCTCCTGGACCTGCTACTTGTGAACAGAGCAGGACTTCTGGGCCATGGGATGGCTGGAGGACATCTTGGGCATAGTGATCACAAAATGATAGAGTTTTCGATTCCTGGAGAACTGAGGAGAGGGGTCAGCAGAACTGCCACCTTGGACTTGCAGAAGGCAGACTTTGGCTTGTTCATTAGACTGACAGTCCCCCAGGAGGCAGTGCTGAAGGGCAAAAGGGTCTAGGAAGGCTGGACATACTTCAAGAAGGAAGTCTTAAAGGAGTAGGAGCAACTCCCAGTGTACCAAAAGAGGAGCTGGCAGGGGAGAAGACTGGCCTGGCTGAATAGAGAGCTTTGGATAGAAGTCAGAAACAAAAGGAGGGTTTATGGCCTTTGGAAGAGAGGGCAGACCACTCATGAGAACTGCAAAGATGTAGTGAAGCTATGCAGAGAGAAAACTGGAAGTGACAAAGCCCAACTAGAACTCAACCTGGCTACTGCCGTAAAAGACAATAAAAACGTTTCTATAAATCCATTACAAGAAAAAGGAGGAGTAGGGAGAATCTCTAAGAAATTGGATGCAGAGGGAAACATAGTGACAAGGGATGAGGAAAAGAGTGAGGTGCTTAATACTTTCTTTCCCTCGGTCTTCAGTAGTAGGACTAGTTGTTCCCTGGGTACCCAGCCCCCTGACCTGGAAGACAGAGATGGGAAGCAGAATGAGATCTCCATAATCAAAGAGGAAATGGCTATCGACCTGATATGTCTCTTAGACACACACGACTATGGGGCCAGATGGGTTACACCCAAGAGTACTGAAGGATTTGGCAGAAGTGCTTACCAAGGCAATTGCCATTATTTATCAGCAGTTCTGCCTAAACAGGGGTCCCAGTGGACTGGAGATTAGCAAATGTGACATCCATCTACAAGGAGGTCCAGAAAGAGAATTCATGGAAGTACAGACCTGTCAGCCTGACCTCAGTGCAATGGAAGATCATAGAGTAGATCATCTTGAGTGCCATTATGGACCATCTATGGGACAAGCAGGTAATCAGGCCCAGTCAGCATGGGTTCATGAAATGCAGGTGCTGCTTCACAAACCTGATCGCCTTCTATGACAAGGTGACCCATCCAGTGGATGAGGGAAAGGCTGGGGATGTTGTCTACCTGTACTTGCATGGAGCCTTTGCCACTGTTTCCCACAGCATTTTCATGAAAACACTGGCTGCTCGTGGCTTGGACAGGCATACACTCTGCTGTCTGGATGGCCAGGCCTAAAGAGCAGTGGTGAATGGAGTTAAATCCAGTTGGTGACCAGTCACAAGTGGTGTTCCCCAGGGTTCACTGCTGGGCCCACTTCTGTTTAATATCTTTATCAATGATCTTGACAAAGATACGGAGTGCACCCTCAGTAAGTCTGCAGATGACAGCAAGTTGGGTGGGAGCGTTGATCTGCTTGAAGGTAGAAAGGCTCTACAGTGGGACCTGGACAGGCTGGATTGAAAGACTGTGGCCAGTTTTATGAACTTCAACAAGGCCAAGCGCCAGGTTCTACACCTGGGCCACAACAACCCCAGGCAACACTACAGGCATGGGGAAGAATAGCTGGAAAGCAGCTCAGTGGAAAAGGATCTGGGGGGGCTGGTGGACAGCCAGCTGAACACGAGCTAGAAGTGTGCCCACGTGGCCAAAACAGACAACAGTATCCTGGCCTGTATCAGAAATGGTGTGTCCAGCAGGACCAGGGAAGGGATCATGTCCTTGTAGGCAGAACTGGTGAGGCCACCTTGAGTACTGTGTTCAGTACTCAGTGAGTTTTGGGCACCTCAACATAAGAAGGACATCAAGGTGCTAGAGAGGGTGCAGAGAAGGGCAATGAAGCTGGTGAAGAGTCTAGAGAACAAGTCTTATGAGCAGCAGCTGGGGGAACTGGGGTTGTCTAGACTGAAGAAAGGAGGCTAAGAGAAGACCTTACTGTTCTCTACAACTACCTGAAAGGAGCTTATAGAGAGGTGGGGGTCAGTCTCTTCTCCCAAGTAACAAGCCAAGAGGTCAAGAGGAAATATCCTCAAGCTGTTCCAGGGGAGATTTAGGTTGGATATTAGGAAAAATTTCTTCAATGAAAGGGTTGTCAGGCATCAGAACAGGCTGCCCAGGGAAGCGGTTGAATCAACATCTCTGAATGTGTTTAAAAGTCATGTAGATAGTGCTTAGACATATGGTTTAGCAGGTGACTTAGGAGAATCAGGTTAATAGTTGGACTCAATGATCTTAAAGGTCTTTGCCAACCTAAACAGTTTTATGATTCTATGTCTTTCTCCACAACCAAATCCAAAGGTTTAACAACAAACCTGCCAGACTACAGCACTGACAGGAACTTCACCAGATTGCTGTAGAATGTTGCCATTTTACTCTGAATGTTGAAATAATGTTATTTATCAGCGCAGAGCTTCTTGCTCTTTACACCTGTCCTTTTCATCATTTAAGAATGGAAAAAACTCTACAATGTGCAGCCATTTAGCTTGCTACTATGAAGTGAAGACATGAAGACAATTCTGGATCATTTGAGTAGTAGAGCTCATAGGACTAGTGCTTTGAAAAACAAGAAATAATTTTCAGATCCTGAACTTGACACAATTTTACAGAGGTGATTTCTCAGCACTGCAATAATTCTGCCCTTTTCTTGGTACTTCACTAAGGAGACATTAAAAAAAATAGAAACACTTGCAATCAGTAGACACTGCTGAAATTCTTGGCATAAATAAGTCATTGAATTTCTGATTAAATAGATTTTAAAGAGCAGAATCAGACTCTCAGGAACTTTCATTCTGATTTCAGCTTCTTCTGATTTCATCCACTAAAACCTGGGCTTTCATACTTTTGAACATGAACGTAGAGACAGTTGCAGACTTTCAACTCATATTCTTTTCTGTTAAAAGCTATATTTACATTTGAAACCACTTGCAAAGTAGCCCTGGAGACTAATGTAAATTGGATTTTTTTTTTTTCCCCTACTGACTTTTTGTTAAACAGAATTCAAGGCAGGAGCTAGAAACATCACTGAAATACAAGCAGAATTTAGGATGTGTGACAGGGTTATTAAAGTAAGGCCCCAGTGGGTCTGGTCTTCCCTATAGGAACCTTCTGGGCACAAAACTCTGTAGCTCTGAGAAAAACAGGGCCCTGTCTCTTCCACACATTTTCCACAATTAGGACTAGAACTCACAGGGAAGATGTACAACTTCCACTGGTGAAAATAGCTGCGTTAACAGCTACAGTCAAAGATTTTTGATGGATCTGACTGACATTCTCAACCATGTACTTACTGATAGCCCATTCCCAGCCCTCTGTATCCACCTTACTCTCTCATATTCAGTCTCTTGGTATCAGCTTTACTTACTGCGAGACCTTTTCCCTTACCTATTTCTCCTTTACTGACCTATTCAATTTCTCTTGCCATTTGGTTTGTCTCCTCCCCGCTATAGCCAACCCAATAAATCCATTAGGGAACTACCAGAGTTTTCTACAACATTATGCTTCATCCTGCTTTTGCAAACTGCCCCTTCTCCAGCACTTCATCCATCCTGCCTTCAGGACAGCACTAATACTGCATGACTGTAGCTAACACAAAGGAAACATGTCCTAGATTGATTTACTACAGTAATGAATGTAACAGACTAAAACAGTAGTCTTTAGCTTGTCCTAACTCACTTCTGTCACTTATCCAGCTTATATGGTAAGAGTGGTAAAAGCTGTCCCCTGGGAGTGAAGAAATCAGATTTCAGTGTCCTTCACAAAGCACAGGGAAGGAAGTTCATGCAAACTTGCTCAGACTGAAATAGTTCTTTTCAAAGTATGTCAGTAAAAATAGATTTCATACAAATCTGTAATATGACAAAGGCTAATTAGCTGCAATCGCTTTTTCTTGAGGTCAAGAGGAGTTACACCTGGGATGATTTTAGCTTAGAATAGCCACACTTTTCAATGTGATTTAATTTTTTTTTTTTTTTTCAACTCAGGACATATCACATCACACCTTCATTTTTACTTGACACTAAAGTGTCAGGGCTAATGAAACAAGTTATTTTGATAAGACACAACCTACTTGAAAATAACGCTTACGTCTCAGCATTCTGTACTTGGTATAACACCCAAGATTGCTGTAACTTAGAAAAGTCGGTCAATTTTTTATCCTTTTCCCCCTCCCCTCTGCATTTTTCTTTTCCTTTTTACCCCAGTTTGTGTAGGTGGCAGTATTGTGTGGAACAACAGTCTCTTTCTCATCACTCCTTTATGAGATCTCAAGAATATACAGATGGTCATCAAGCACTCTTTCTAAGAATGTTTCATTCTTTCAGAACTTGATTTAGTTCACATACCAAAAAACCCAGGTTCTTCTAGTCTGACAACAGTCTCTCTGCTGAGACTCCTTCAGGTGTGGAATCCAGGAGGCACAAGATTGCTGACACCTACAGTAGTCCACTAAGATTGTTGGTCAGGCATTGCCAAAATCTTGTCTTGGATTGACTGAGGTTTAGCGAAGCTGAGATATTTTGAAGAAAAATATTTCTGGTTCACTATGTCACCACCTTGCTCTGTCATCTTACTTAGATGAAAATATCTATCTATTTCTGGAAGTTACCTGCCAGCAAAAGTCTTAATACCTTAAATAGGACTTCTGCTCTTAACTCTCAACAGACTCTGAAAAACTATTCACAGCACCAGTAACTACGTTCAACAGAGTTATGCTCAGTGGACAGGAACCCACTGAGGTAGTTCCATGCAAGACAGTTTTGGGATCTACTCAATTTTGTTAATCTTCTTATCCCAACCCATCACTGAAGTACTACAGTTCAGGGCCTACTAGTGTAACAGTCAGAAATACTCCATGCCCCAGTGGTCTTCCAGCACTGCTGTGATAGCAAAAGGAAGACTTAAAATTCCTAAGGATAGACAAAATAAACAACAACAACAACAAAATTCAAACTAATATAACACAGAATAAAAGTAATAAATGCAAGGCCCTACAAGATGCTAAATACTGACATTCAGTGACTGCACATCTGGTTTGCTGCCTCTTTTTTTAATCTCAACCCTCAAAACACAGGAAAGGTGGGACAAAGAAATAAGATCAAAATACTTACTCTTCTTCCCTTTAGCATTTAATGTAGGTTATTTTTCAGTGTATCTTTTTAAATAAAAAAATATGTAGAATCACTTCTAGAAAGTACCTTTGACAGCCCTTCCTCTAAGCACTTCTTGCTGCCATTTCTTAAAGCTATTGCAAGGGAAAGAGAGCCCACTTAGGCTACAGTACTCATTCAGATGCTTTGAACCATCCTCTGCAATTCTCTCCCTTCTTTTCTCATTCCTCTGCCTATATACGCACCTAATTTGGGTTTACTGGAATTAAGTGCTATGAATACATCCTGCCTGCATCATCCCTTACTCCAATTCCTTTTAACCATACAGCTACCCCCTGCCAGCCCTTATGCTTATGGTGAAATTAAATTAGATCTCTGCCCCTGTCAGTTAAGGCGAATCTCTCTGTGAGGTTCTCAGCCTGGTAACAAGTTAGAGACAGTTCCTGTGGTTTGTCAGAAAGCTTCTGAAGGACTACATTTCTGTACTGGAGAAATTAATAGCTTCAAGCTTGTAAAGATCTACATATCTCCACAAAATGTCAGTGAATCTGCAGCTATCATACCAGAGATGATGATTAGTACCATGCATATTAAACAAAGGGGTAGTGAAATCTCATTTGCATATTTTTGACACACATGCAAATTCCCACTGCTTTCACAACATAGTATCTACACGGTTCATTTTATTTTGACTAAAATTAACACATTTCACTGATGACCTTTAAAGGAATACTCACTTCCACGCTCTTAAATGCGCCATTGATCTGCTACACTTTGTCAGCAAAACAATGATCATTCCTAGGATGCCTCTGAAAAAAAATACTGTTGTACACAGAGCAGTCCATAAAGTTCCCACTGACGTAAGCAATGCAGAGATACAGAATTTGCATAATCAGCTCATTTGCTGCATTCAGCAACAAGGGACATACTCTGCTGATTCACACCCTAACCAGAAGGTTGCTCTACTTGAGGAAATTGCCACATTGCAATTCAACAGACATGTAGTACATTAGCTAGGTAGCAGATAAGGAAATAAGCAAATGAAGGTGTATATAACTTATTCTTACCTTTGCTCCACAGACAATGAAAATGACCCTTGTTGAAAGGTTGGTTCAGAATCAGAAGGCAAAACTTCAAGTTTCCTGTAAGATAAAAGTTGAGTTTTATTAGCAACAATATTGATCTTTTTCCCCCCTTTTCTATTTTGCTTTTGCCATATTAATTTCAGTCCAACCACCTCAGAGCAACTCAGACAACTTCCTTGCTTCTCAGGTTTTATCATTTTCAGATAAGGAAGCTGCTTCATTAGACACCTTTTACTTAGTAGAGTTTTGCTAAACTTTTAATTTATAAGTGACTTTTACCCCCTGAAAGATATCCTTAACAGAACCCCACATCTCTAAATCTCTCATTAAAATCTCCCACTTGCTGCTGCCACCTGGATGCAGCATTTACTGATATGAGCTTCTCCCTGGCCTCTGTTAGCAGGGAAGGCTATAGCTGACTCCACATGAAGCTGTCTCTAATCTAGGTCTGATATTCTGATCTCCCAGTGGATGCAGAACTCTTGATGCCCTCACTGGCTTCTACGCCTACATTTTCATATCATGTAGAAGCTCTGATTTTGTAGATCCACTCTGGAAGATACTTTACAAATACAGAATAAAAGGACATGGCCAAGTAGCTTAAAATCAAAACTAGAAGCAAAGGCGAGCTTTAGTGGATTTACCAGCAACCTGAACTGATCCAACTTGATTGGACTCCTAAAGCACCTAAAGCATCCTGACCTATCAATATGCCCATTGTGAAGGTCCATAATAAACCTACAAATGTGAATGCCTTAAAACAAAAAGATCTATGATATGACACACTTTGGTTTCAAAGAGTAAATATGTAAATCTTTTGACAGTTGCCTGTGGTGGGATTTGCATTATTTCACTTCCTAATTATCTTGCCAATCATATAGGAATACAAGTTTCCCCTGGAGCTTGATATCCTTAGGCAATCATGTTAATGAAGCATCATTTGGTCATGTGAAGCCACTGTAATTGAAAAAGAAAATCTGTATCACTAGAAAGTCTTTTGGGCTTCTGAGCAGATCCAGTACAGGAGGCAGAAGGCTACAGGTGAAGCTGTAGCCAAAGCCATATGTCACCAGGGAAAATACAGGTGGTGAAAGTTCTGAAGGTGCAGGAGCATCTTGGGGTTGGAGAAGGAACGGGACAATCTCTAAAATAATAAAATGCATAGTTAGGAACATGAAGTGAAAGTTAGGAGACTGGGACACCACTATCCCGCATCTCGCCTTTCAAGTGATTTAGGGTTCCTCTCTTCCTTGCCTCAGTTCCCTATAACAGAAATAACAGTATTGATCTCCTTTGGAAGTATTAAGAGAAACACTATTGAAGACCTAGATAATTTTAACTCCAGTAAAAAGTGTACATATTTATCACAGCTATTGTCTGCATGGTGCTTTCAAATACCTTCTCTCATGTGTTCCACTTCCATTTTTGCAAGTGGAAGACATGAGGGAAGGTCCACACTTCTATTTAATTCATATATATATATGAGAATAAATCTACTTACAAAAGAACAGAGAGGTCAGAGGAACAAGTAAGCAAAGAAAAGTGAGAAAAAACTTCTTTACATAGTCTGAGGAGCTTTGCCTTGTCCTTGAACTTTAAAAGGTAGAAAACAATACGTTCAAACTAAGTACCAATTTCCTGCTGCCTCACAAAATGGGACCTCAGCAGCAGATCTCCTAATGATGGTTAAGTGGGAAAGGCTGCCAGCTCCTTATAGTAAACATAATCATCTAGTAGTGCCCTCCACTGAAAGGAGCCAGCAAACATCACAGGTTCTTTTACTGATATGATAATACAAATAGGCATAGAAGCTGTAAACTTATTCCTGCTGGTGAATCACAAAAGGCATTTCTGTTTCTGTTTTAAACCCTTAAGCCACATCAGCATACGAAACCACAGTGGATTTTTAGCTTTTTTTTTAACACATCAGGATGACTCTTGTTATATATATTAAGATATATTAAGTCAAGGCTGGATGTAGGTGTCCAAATGGAGACTTCAGAGGCTGATTTTCAGAGATGGCACTTCCAAGAGCTTCCAGTGAGGCCTGTAAGAGCTGCTGGCTCTTACTTATTCAGTTATTGCAAAGAAACAAAAGAGGTAGATGCTCCCAGCACACACATGTGAGGGGTGTGGGTGAAGTATTTGGTTTATTTTTTCATTTTTAGTACAGTTATGGGTCACAAAAGTGGAGAAATGTAAATTGTGTCTTCTGCTTTTAGAAAAGTGAATATTGCAGGCATTTCATACCACTGCAATTAGTGCATGATAAAATTCTATGATTAATGCTACCAAAATGAGCCTAAAAGTCAATATTTTAATGGTGCTTACTGATTTAATATAAAGCCGCACAAAGGGCTCAGTCCTCAGTAGATGTAAAACAGTAATAAAAATGGGCTGCAATATCCATTGCCCTAAAAACTACTAATGAACTGGGACTTCTAATGGCAAAGATCACACCAACGACTAGAATATGCAACATCCATCAGTCTGAAAAAAACTGATGAGAGCTCACCGTGCCACTGCTCCAAGCACTCTACTGGCTATTCGCTTGAAAACAAATCTACTTCAAGGCCATTTATCTTTAAAAACCCTCAACAAATTAGGAAGCATCTACCTCCTGGACTGCCTGCCTATCCATTTTTCACAAAGATAATTAGCACCGTGACCCAACCATTAACAAAATGGTGCCCTGTTTGGACTAATGGGAAGAGAATTCTGTAAGCAAGAATTCAGCAGTGAAAATAACTTGTCCCCAAATACGGATAACTCCACAGAAGAAGCTTTTGTTGGCCTTTTGTTAGAGGCAGAACAAGTTAGTCTCTTGCATGGTTTCTTCCCTTTTAGTATAATTTTTCTCTTTCATTATGTACTTCTCTCACAGCTTTTGCAGACTGTGCAAATTCAGCCATCTGCAGCAAAACCAGAAAAGAATAAATTCCTCATACAAATCCTTCAGCTTATTCTTGATGTTTGCATCAACACAGAGACTGAATGGAGCCAAGTCCCACAATGGAAGTCTTCTTGTAGACGAATTAGGCCTAATTTATACAGGACAGGATAAGAAAGAAGGATGACTAGAGCAAATTTTAACTTGCACTTAGGGATTTAATTTGTTCAACTTTGCTCTTACCTGCTTGTTTTCCTATTTGCTGCTTATAAACCTTGCAAGTCTTACAGGCATAACTTATAGACCTGTATTAGCAGCTGCACAACTACATCAACAGCCAGCAATATGCAAAAACATAGTTAAAACAACCTTTGAGAGGACTTGGAAAATTCCCACTCTTTAGATAAATCTGGATCATTTTAATCTTGCTGAAAATAGAGGAAAGTACAGAAATGGCTCCCTATGTTGCAAATAAATCAGTAATTCCTACAGGTCCCACTGGGACCATCAGTGAATAACCTCATCCTTTCTCAAAACTTTTCCCATCTCTGCTTCCCCGTTTTTATCTATCTACACCTTCTTGTGCAACGCTTTATTCATGGTTGCTTAGAAAGGACCTTAATCAAATGTGTTGTGAACATGTCTGACAGACTATGCAATGCCTTTTTGCCCCATTGTAACTCACTCAAAAGAATTCCAATACATTTTAGAGCACACATTTGCTATTTTGGACTTCTCTCTGTCATATTATACTCATCTAGCTATTCTATAAATATTTATAATTTCATTAAGCATATTTTATTGATTTCCCCTTGTCACATGCCATTCCTCAGACTGCATGTCTGTCACAAAGCATATGCAAAAGACATATATATTTTTAAACACCACCTTTTCTCTGGTAGCCAATAAAATAATGTATGCCCCTTCTTTTTTTCCTTTCAGTGTTAGAATAATATTGCTAGAAGTTATTCCACATACTGTGAGGTTCCTGGCTATTGAACTGTCCGAGGGGAGGGGGGTGAAACTTTCATAGGTTCAGACAAAAGGGCTTTTGGGAAAGATCACTGCTGCTCCCAGTCTTTGTGAAATGATGCAAACAGTAACACGCAACGTGCTAAGGTACCAGCGTGACTCGAGGTGCTAAGGAAGCATGGCTCCAAAGTCAGAGCTTCAGCTACAGAAAGGGGCTTCCATTAAGCAATCTGTACCTTGTTTTGGTGTTTGGTATTTGTGGTTTAGTGTTTGCCTGAAGGCATTTTTTCACAATTCCAAAACTCTGACACTGATAAACAACAGCAGAGCAACAAAGAGCTGAGGCAACTCTCTGTATGGCAGTTGGAAGTTTTTTCTTCTGCAGAAGAATTAGCATTGAAATTGTGAATCTAAGAATTCCCTCTTGCTACAGATCACCAAAGTACAATTACTGAAGCAACTGGCTACGTTGCTCGTTTGGGTTTGGTGTGGGTTTGTGTGCGTTCACTTGTCTTTTAACCAATACATTAAACTCTCATATTTAATTGAAATACAATCTACCAGAGTATCAGAAAATATCAGGTTTTACTCTAAAAATTATCTCAACATACTGTATGAATTGAAAAACTTGTCTCCTGTGTAGTGCTAAGCATTCCTAAATCAAACAGAAGATGGAATGGGAACTTATGTTCTTGGTGAGGCAGATGTCACTAACAAGGGCTAATTAAGTGAGCTTATAAAGGTATGAATTATGCCATCAAGAAAAAAAAAGTTTTAATTAATTGCACAATTAACAAACATTTAAAAAAAAAAAAGGTTTTCATACTGATATTGCTTACATTAGGAAATGGCTATTTAAAGAACACTACATTATTAAAGTAGCCCACATTCTTGCTTAAATGAAGGCCCATGTAGGAAAATGCCACTGACTACATATCAAATATTCTGGTTTTACACTGGTGATAAGGACCCTAAAATGATACATTTTGCAGCCTCCTATGGCAGAAAATTATTGCAGCATTGCATACGTGGAAAAGAAGTGTTCTAAGAGCTCACCACAACTCAAAAGGCTTCTTGGTAAAACTTTTTTCATTTTGTTGTATTGGTTGTAGCACCACAAATAGTTGTTTGTTTGGGATTTTTAACATTTATCAGCATTTTTAGTGCATTAGTGCAGTCCTAATGAGCTATTTGTTCCACTATCACTTGAAAAAAAACTAAACAATGAATCAGAATTTCCACTAAATACATGATAATATATTGTCTTTTAAAAAAACCTTTTCTTTATAAAAATGCAAATAAATGGTCAGCATATATACATATGTTACTTAAACACAGGGAATGTGGGATTTTAAAACTAAAATAAAGGAGTGTGAGTGATCAGCACCAAATCTACATCATTTTCTGCTAAATAAGCAACAGTCCTCACAAAGTCCGAACCCGATGCTCTGGGAAGAATTACTTGCCAGCTTATTGAAAAGGACCATTTTATGCAGGGCTTGTTTTAAGAGCTACCATCCACTTCCTGAATATACTCAACTGTAACAGCCTCCACATCAGAAAGGAAGTCAATGTTTGATTAGACAAAAACTAAGGAGAATGAGTCCATCAGACAGGAGTGTCCTGTCCCCCGATGCCTGAAAGGGCACTGAAATGAGACCTGTAGTTTCCTACCTGATAGGCAGATGCCATTCCTAACAGGCAATAGACTTGTTGATGTAGCAATTATTCTTGAAAGCTGACTTCTGCCTCAGAGATTCTGGTTTTATCCATGAATGTCTTTGACAGCTCACTAACTATGAATGCTACCTATGGCTACCTTAGCAGTATCATGGCACAATAAAATCAGGTCTATAGAGCAAAACTGTTGAAGCTGAAGGTATGATATTCACTCTGTATGTGTTTTGGGAAGAAAGGGAGGCTACTTCAGGTTAGGTCTAGGCCTGTAGACTATATATCCATTAGCAGGAGAGCATTCTGTGCACTTCTGGAGCACATTTTTAGTTTCATCCAAAAGGAAATGAACTTCAATATTTCAAACCACCCTGCAATGAAAGTGCAAAGCACAGTAAATAGGCAGGATCAGGGGACTTGCTTCAAAAGCATATTCTAAAATTAGCATTTTATTTTGGATTAAGTATAATGATAGTCACATGGCTTTTGGCTTATCAATTTTTATTTTTTAAACAATATCTTTACCAAATTAAGACAACACAGGCCACAAAATCAGCTTAATTCAAGTGAGCAACAGATTTTTCTCATCTTATGCTCATCAAAATTTGACTCCAACTTTAGACTGTTATACTTAAGAGGCAACCTGACACTTTTATCTGTCATGTTCAGGGAGGCTGAAGGGAGTGTTGACCCAAAACTTGAGCTGAACTCACTATAAATTCCTGGAAAAGTCACTTAACGTTGAATCCTGAGAGAATACTTTTTAAGGTTACCTTTCACTTTTCATTGAGTAAACGGTACACCTTCTATAAAAATGCTCCACATACTGCTGTTCTCTTTATTGAACTAAGTTTTTCCCCAGCAGTGCCTCCCTTCACTGAGAAACCCAATGCTCTGCTGTGATACTTGAGAATCTCAAAAGAGAATCTCAATTTCAGACTTATGCAGCCCACACTAACACTGAAAATGCTTCATGTTTAAAAAGTTTCACAGCTGCTGTGGAAGTGCTACTTTGAAAACAGAAAAACTTCTTTAAGTCAGTAAAACCCACATGCTAACAAGGTGGGTGTAAGCTTTAATTCAGAGAAACAGTTAAGCTTGGACTATTGTATTAATTATAGACACTACTTATAAAACATTGTGTAGCTGCATTTTACCACACTGAATCCCAAACCTCCAAACAAGCCATTTAATTTTCCTTGTAGGAATGACAACTCCAATAATAAACCAGCACAAATTATGCAAAAGGATCACAGACCTTACAAACATGTTCTCAAACTTATTGAATGAATAAATCAAATATGCATACCCAGCCACTTCTCGTGCAAAGGCAGTGTTATCTCTGTCAATGCCTTTTAGTGTTAATTTTTTCATGTAGATTCTATTGATTTTTAAATATTTTACAGCTCTTAATTCTCCAGGCAAATTCCAGCAAGAGGAGAAGGAAGAAAAGAAGATTTGTACAGTCTTATTGAAAAGCCACGATATGGTACCCTCTGGAGGGCTCTCTAGAAGAATTTGTGTGGATGAATTCAAACCAACTAATTTTTCACAGTAAACCACAAACATGGCCAGACACACGGAGTAATCCACCTACATTATTGACCACTGCTGCTCCTAGAAGGGTGCTATGCCTTGCAATGAAAACTTGTCAATTAATTCTGGTGCTCCTCTGGAGACTGCAAGGGTTGCATTTTTCATCTCTCTGGGATGGGAGACTTCTTTTCATCCAAACTCCTAGAGGCCCAAGCTGCATTTCTGAGTGCTTGGGACTTCTGCTCTTTACGTGTCAAACACCTCAGTCAGGTCAAGCAGAATAAGATCACACAGTTCCCACTGACTAATCTGCAGTTTTCAATAACTTGTTCAGCATAACAAAGAAAATTCATGTCAGGCTTCAACTCTTCAGGGCAACATTCAACTGAATTGAATCATGTGAGCCATCTATTTAAATATGAATCGTAACAATCACACTTCTTACTATTACATACATGGAAATGATGCTTGCGCCCCATTACCAACTCTCATTTGAAAACAAACCTATCTGAGTAACCAGTCATTTTGGGGAGGCAGCAAGGTACATAAACCCTACCAGGCTCTTGGAGAGGCACTTTGAAGTATGCACCATTTGCTACTGCAAGGCCTTTGGCTTGATTTACCTTGTACCTTTGCTTCTTGTCTCCAGAGACATTTCTGGACCATCCATCCATTCTGTGCTTTGCATAAATAGGACTTTCATTTCAACCCCAGCACAACAAAGTTCAGAATTAGCAGTAAACAGCAAGGTTTGGGGGTTTTTTTAGCTGAGATATCACATAATTGGTTATACTCTTCCAGTTTTCAAGACTACTGGCTGGACTCAAATTGCCCAGCAATCAAAAAAGGAAGAGATTTCTGATACAGGCACAGACAAGTAAAGGTCTAGGAGATTTGTCAGATATATTTCATCCTGAGGCATGGAAAATATAGCCAGCTGTGGCTGAAGTAATGAACAGGGATTAAAAGAGCAGGAGAAGGGACAATTTTCTACAGAATGGGAAAGCTAGTCCCATTTGCAGAACCTGCCATGGTCTTTCATACTTCTGATAAACTTTAAGAGTGCATGAATCTTGCTGCATTCACCTTCTAAAAAGAACATATATATACACACACACTAAATGCTTTGCTTCATTATACACAGGCAAGTCATCTTCTGATACAGTTTCCATTTTACACATTTTAAGTTCAATACCAATTGGAAGCTCTTAATAAGGCTTTCTATAAAAATATTGATAGTGTTATGGCAAATTTTACTTCCCTGTTTAAAATTTGTAGGCACAGAGCATTAAGATTGGAGCTTAAATCTACCTCAAAGCAAAAATGAAAGTGGATATAGACAGAATCTATGAAATTTCCATTTTATCTTCAGGCTGAAAAATAAATATAAATTACTATTAAACAACTTCTAGTTTTATCCTCAAAAAGATATTTTAATATCTTCTCTTTAGAGAAATGTTAACAAACGCCAACTAACCTTTCAATGCCACCCCAACTACTACTAGTATTCAAGTCCTAACTTGAAAAGAAAACCCAAGACACTTGGTCACTTTTTAGCTGTTTAACAGCCAGGTCTAATACTACATCCTCCGTGCAGTTTAAACACACAGCATCACATTGTGTGAATACACCATGCTAACAATACTTATCTGAGATGTCTGTGTTTCTAGGGATACAACAAGGCACACAAGCTCCATGGCTGACTTGAGAACTTGAGCTGTTATCATCAGCTCCATCTGCATGCTGCAAGACTAAGGTGACTTCAAGGAATCGCAAGGCAGGGAAGGCAGATGTTTGTTGTCTGGGCCAATTGGTATATAAAGCACAATACCCTTAGCAAACATTCAGGCCATCAAACAGTATATTGCCATCTTATTTTACCTCCCTGTGGTCAGACATCCTTGGGTATTTTCTATAGGATCAACAAAATTTGATACATATCTAATGATTTACATATTAGAGTGCTGACCAAAGAGTAAGATCCATGTGAACGTGTAAGGGCCTGACTGCTCAGCACTAAAACCCCTGCTCTGATGCCACCAAGCACTCCACTGACAGTGGCATTTACATTTCCTATGCACATAAAAGTCTGATTTCTGTCTGCACTGAGATGCACCTGAAGTTTAAGAGGCTGACAGAACCTGATGCCTCCTTTGATCTCAAAACACCACTGCTATCTGCCAATGAGACACTTCTCTACTGATCTCATTTGAAGGGCTTGTTTGAAGTAGCTATTCTCAAAGCATCCCTAATAGATCCAGCTTCACAGTGCTAGTCATCTCCTTTTTAAGAGCTGGGAAGAAGCTATACCTTTTATCAGCACAGATTAATAGCTGGAGTGCTCCCTCAGGAGGCTGATGACCCACATTCAAGTTCCTTCTCTGTCAGAGGGAATTCAGATCCAAATCCTGCTTCAGTCAAGACAGCATTCTCCTGGCCAGACATGATGGTATTCTCAGGGAAGCAGATCCTTCCCTCCCTGCTCCAAGAGTTAGATAAATTAATTGAATTATTTTCATAAAACAGTTGAACAGGAGGAGCATGTGGAAGTCTGACTCTGTGGTCCATTGACCTGGATACAGTTTGCTCTTCAACGTTTACTCATCTAAACCTCCCTTTCACACATTGAATAAATCCTCGAATTACTTCAACCACAGTATTACAAAAATATTATGCCCACTGTTGTCTCTGTCCTAATGTGTGACATGCCTTCAGAGAAAAGTGGAACCTCTGGTTTTGTAGGATATTTTGTGGGAAGAGTGGTGCTCACTATCTTCAGATTTGCCACCTGGAGTCACAAAAGCAGGAAATAACTTTCTGCAGCACAGCACAAGAAGTCTAAATCCAAAACAGCAGGGTTTTAGATGCTTTGTTGTTCTTGCTGCTCATGGTATTCCCCCTGACAAGCCCAGCCTGATTCCTACTTAGCACGTTTATTCTGATAGATTGCACTCTTTGTATACAGCCAGTTCTCCCTTTGCCTTGTATGCACAGTCCAGCTACTGCACTCGAGACAAGTGCACCGTGGCTAAAAGTCATAGGTGTATTTGCTGAATACCCAAGGGCTGAACTCCAGTGTAACATCCTATTTTCAGAAATAGGAAAATGGGCATTATGTGATTGCAGGAAGATGACCCTCCTATTCAGCAAGTGAGCAAATATTAAAAAAAAAAGCGCAAAACCAAAACCCAAAAGTTCCTTTCTGCTTCTCAGCTTAATCTTATAACAAACATTACAAATCACAGATGGCTTCTGGCCAAATTCTAGTTTGCACAACTTTACAAACCTCTGCTTCCCTCTTTCAGACACCCCAATGAAATACAGTACCTCTTACTGTCCTGAGCTCTTACATACTAATTAAGCACTTAACTGCACAGAGCATTCAACAAGGCTATCACAGACTTTGGAATTGCTTGGGTTTTTTTATCTAGAAGCTTCGCTGAGTTTAAAAGAGTTGTGTAAATTATAAGCAATCCCTGCAACCATTAATTACGTACTCCTCAGATAAAATGGGTGAGATTGATGAGAAAACTCCCATTGATTTCCATGATTCCAGCTGATATGCTTTGCTGAAAATCCACGCTGAGATTGTAGGTTCTGCAACACCTCCTGCCCCTTTGGGCTAGATGCCAGAGATTATGATCATGCCTACATCACCTTTTCAGTCCTGTGATTTACACAAAGCAAATTATTCTGTACTTTGAAGGGAGCAGATCTGATACAAGGTCCATAGTGCCATACAGAAGGCTCACTCACAGGAGCAACAGGGGCTTTTGTGGTGGTCAGAACAACAGCCCATGTAAACACTGGTGGCAGTGGGAGGGCGGTCAGGTCCCCACAGTGAAGTTCTGTGAAAGATATGAGAAGGAGAACATCTCCTATTATCATAAGAATCCTTTTAACAGATGTAGAAAGTAAAGGCAACGACCGCAATTTGCCAACAATCTTGACAAATATTTCTAAAATACTGTCTTTTGTTTTCATGAGCTCAGTTTATTATTTCTAGAATTAATTTTTTACCTAATGGAGGCTCAGTTCTGCTGCACATTCATTCTATAACTTTACATCCACTACCAGCTTTTTTTTTTCCCCAAAACATTTTTAAGACCCACTTCTATATATTTTATAAATCAATAAATCTACATCTGGAGAAAACAGGCTAAAATAAATGAATAGAAAGCTAAAAAAAAAGCAAAAGCACTGAAAATTGCATTACATTATCAGTCACGTAGGGAATATTTATGTAACCTGCATGAAGTTCCTCTTCAGATTTTATTCTGCAATATGTCATTGTGTTGCATCTGGCAGAAAAATAAGACCTAAAACCAAAGTTCTCTGGACTGAATAGCTCCATTAAGCTATTTGGTGGGCTTACTAAAATCAGGAACATGTCTGACATTTGTGTTTTGGAATGAAACTGCTGGGTGCTAGAGAAACAAATGTGGAACACTGTCAGAATACTGATGCTTCTTCCAGACCTAAGAAAAGTTTCTTAATGTTAAAAATTTTGGAATAAGCACTGTTCAGCCTTCATGTAAATTTTAAACAAGGTTGAAAAAGCCCTTTTCAAGTAAATGGCCTAGTAGTATTATTGGGATCATTCTGCAGTCTGGTGGAATAGAATTCCACATCCAGCAAATACAGGCTCACAAGAAAGTAGGTCCCCCCACAGCACACCTCTAAGTAGACCACTCACACAAGCAGACCCACCAGATCATCATGACAATCTGTTCCCATAAGATACCTGTCACACAGAAAAGGCTTGGTAGGTGTAGTCACTATTCAAAATCTATAACAACTGCTTTTATTACAAGCCACTTGTGCTTGTTCATAGTCCCTTGTTTTGACATGCTGCAGATGATGTATAATTAAAGATAACTGTTACTTTCTTCCTTCCTCCACAATACAGTAAAGCCCATAAACAAAGACATGCTCTGGGACCATTAAGGGAGGCCCTTGTTTGCAGACTGTCTTTCCAACCAGCTCCTTCAATTTCAATACTAAAACTGTCAAGCTTAATTAAGAGTTATGGGGCATAAACCATTTCAAAACCATAAATCTGTACAGCAGAAAAGTAACATGACTGCCTTAGTGAACATCTCTTTTTAAATAAGCAATATCTCTTTCTGAGACCTAATTTAGGTTCCTTACACACAACTTTGTATTGTAAATATCTTTATTGCTTCTCCTGCAGTGAATATAAAGGCTGTCGTAAAATAATTTCATCCTCGTGCCTTGTGGTTTATTTGACTATTTAAAGTGGACCTCAATGCATATCTTAGTGCTAACACTGCTATTCCGTTCAAATTCAACACAGCTTTTTGTGATCCTTCAACAACTCTGTGGAGAGCTGCGTTTCTCTCCAGATTCTTTTAATATTTTCTTCCTAATGTTGCTTTGCCTTTCGCACTCGCACAGCTACACACATCCTCACAGCCTCAAGCAGAACGATATTGAGAGAAGTATCAAGAGCTTACCAATTGACCGCTGCCCTTCAAAAACATCTCCAACATTCAGCACACCCAGGCTAAGACACCAACGACCCATTCCAAAACAACACCATAGTGCATGCTTAGATTTAAACCTTCACACCACCCTTCCCACTACACATTTGCTTCCCTTTTAACAGTGCTGAGGTCCTCCACCAGAACCTCTGCTGAAACTGTACCCTAGTGAGCACAAGACAAATTCACAAAACCCAGTGCAACCTGAATCATTGGTACCTTCAACAAGAAACTGATATTTAAAAGGCAATTGCTTACAATGTGTCAACATTTTACATTTACAGGCTTCAACCTCACAGAATTTGACAGATTTTAAAAATCAATGGAACTTTGCTATTTTCAGTGTTAAAAAAGTCTCTCATATAGCCTTATCACTACTTTATTTACAATTATTTTCTGGCCTTTACGACAAAAAAGCAACACTTGAAAATACAAATCCTAAAAGCTTAAAAACAGAAGGGTGATTAAACAGTATCACATTTATTACTATTTCTTAATCTAATGATTTTTGTAATATGATTGCATGAGAAAACCTTTGGCTTTCCTCATCTGCTTCACAGACTAACAGAGCAGTTCAATTTATAGAACTGCTGATCATCTAATAGTCTTTCTATAGCTACCCCCTCATAATAAAAGTTCCCATAAAAACTTAAAATGGTTTCTATCTTGATGAGCACTTTTTTAATGTGTTAAGCAACATTTCGGTCGATTTATATAGGAAATTATAGCTGAATATCTAAAAGCATAATTTATGCAGGCTAAACATTAGCTGTAAAAGACTTTTATTGTCTGTTTTTCAGATCCAGAGAGGCACAAAAAATACACCCTGACCAGCGAGTTAATACATTTTGGGAAAATATACTGAGAAAAGGAGCTAAGCCGTTCTCTTCTTCATTACCCTATCTGGAAAATGTGTTTAATAATAATGCTTTGAACTTAAATTTCCATTTGTAGATTTGAAATCACTTTACAAAGGTGCATAAGCATTATTATTCTCATTTCACAGTTGGCCTCACTAAGTACAGAGATTTGTAGCAATTTGTATGAGAAGCAATGTTCTCCAGTGAATAAGTTAAGAGTCTAAAATTATCTCCCCAGGGTTCTCTTCCCAGCTAAACTGTAAACTTCAGTCTATATTGAAACCCATCAGGGCAAAACCAGACACAATCCCTCTGAAATTGGTGGGTTTTGGCATGGGGATAGGAGTTCAGGCCAGACACTCGTGACAGATATCTGAAGAATTTCTGCCTAACATTGATCTAGTCGGTTAAAATTCACTTTTCTGGACAACTGGGGAGATGGTCACCACAGAATTCAGAGACAAAAATTTGCAAAGAAATTAAATGGCACCTTTTCATAAAAAAAAAAAAGAAAAAAATTAAAAATATATATAAGCAGTGGACAGCTTGGTCAAGAGGACTCAGTCACCATCATCATGCTTTTTTCTCTTGTTGACAAAAAAAATCTTTCACCCAAATTTCCTGTAATACAGTTTTTCTTACTCTATACAAACTCCTCCTCTGGACAATAGCTCCTGCAACCATCAGCAAGGTTACTTATGGTATTTAAGTTTTATCATGGAAAATACTTCTGCTTGATAAGTCCAAAGACTCAGGAAAATATTAAGAGCACATCATCTCTGTTACTGGAACCATTTTAGAATCTTTTATTCTCAAATATCACTTGGTCACTTAGGTTAGACTTCAACCAACTTTTCCAATTTCACACTGGATTAAAGACTAAAAATGAGGAAGCAGTAAAATATTTTCCTTTTTAGAATTATAGGAATGATAAAAGTCAGGTCTATAAGGCTAACATGTAGAAAAATAGATTTTTGAGGTTGCAACCTTTAAACTATTACTTATTCTTCAAAAAGCTGCTTACTTTCAGGCTCAAGCCTAAATCACAATGGCCCACAAAGTCAAAAGAATCTCTCACTCTTACCAGCTTCAAAACTACTCCATTTTTTTTTCCCCAAATATCAGTTGGCCAAAAAAGGACACCAACACAGCCACATTTAGGACATTAAGACAAAAACATGTTTGCAGACTTCTAACTTTAAATAAACACAGACCTTAAGTATTTGCAGAACTCTTTTGATTTTGTTTGGGTTTTTTTGTTTGGTTGGTTTTGTTTGTTTGGTTGGGTTTTTTTATGGAAATAGTTGCCAGTGAAATCAGTCTGCTTACTCATTTTTCTCCCTGTACATGTAAAAACTGTATGGAGAACCAATATTGTATATAAAGAAGATAACTGTAAACAGGAGTGAACTGTCAAAACAAAACAAACCTTAAATGTTTTAATTCAATAACAGCTTAGTGAACTTTATACAGAATATGAGTACAAAATAGATCAAGCTACTTTTCCAAACCAAATCTATCAAAGAACAAAAGATGCCAAAAGCTCGAGATTTTTTTTATCAGGAGGTTGATACCCCTGCAAAATTTTCTATTTCATAATTCATAAGCAAAAGGTCAAAAGGATTATTAAATAACTGGCATAACAGATAATGTTTTTCATTCCCTTACATCTCTCAAGCACAGAAAAGCCTGTTCAAATTAGTCAGAAAAAATTCAACAGCTGAAAAAACCTGCAGTGGTTTCTGTAGTTTATTTCAAGACGTCACCTATCTGTGTTCCAGTTTTGTGTTGAAGCATAAATCCACAACAAATCCATGCTGACTTCTGCCCAGTGAAATAACTGCTATGTCTCTGGAGATTTTAGCAATGCTTCTTTAGACAGTTATCTCTTTAACAGTCCTTGACTGCTAAGACAGTCAAATGTGAACACACTTGATGTGTGTTGGTGACGGGCAAGAAAAAAAATCTTTAGGTCATGTGTAAATCAAATGTGTTCCGTTCGACCACCAGCATCAAGATCTCTTGATCAGTTCTGCAACACACAATGGTGATTGAATCTTTAAAGATCTCTGTGACAGCCCCTCACCCTCCCCAGCCAGGGCACTACAGGGTCCCCATCTGGTACTGTCTCCTCTACACAGAACTGATAAGGTCAGGGAGGAAGTTGTGAGGGAGCCTTGTAGTCAGTGCAAAAATTCACCAGAAAAAAAAAAAAAAAAAAAAAAAAAAAGAGAAGCCGCAGAAATTGCAATCTGTTGCTTTAGTGTACTTTTGGCATTATGAACTTTTGCTTCTGCTCCACTATAACCACACTACAACCAAATCAAAGTTTCCTGTCAGCAAGATCTGCTGGGAATACATGTTACTTTCAGTTTAACAACTTTCAGGCTTCTTATGGCACCTCCCACTTCCTCCCTAAAGCCACAACCGGGACCATTATCGACTAATATGACAACGTCTAACAAGGCTACAGCTGATAAATTGTAGGTTTGATCCTGTCTACAACACTCTACGCCTCCAGCAGATGGTTCATCTGTCTGACTTTGAAACAGGAGGTAGCACTGCAACTAAATATAAGATGAACTGAGGAATGCATAACAAAATACAAATTTTTATTTCAGAAAGCACATTCAAAGAGCATCTCTAATTATGTGCAGAACAAATGAAAAGAAGGATGAAGACTAGTCCCAAACGTTTTCCAGTTTTGCACTTGAATATAAATACATTTTTAATCGATGTTTTTAATTTCTGCACCAGAACAAATTCAGACGAAGAGGAGAAAATCAAAGTAAAAAAATAAAGAACTATGAAAGCATAAAAATATCCATGCACATACACACGTGCACACCCACACACACAGAGCAAGGCATGCTTTTGCCATATGGGATTACAGCTCTGTATTTAGCTGATGGATTAAGCACCAATAAATTAAAAAAAAAAAAAAAAAAAAAAGCAAAGCTCAATATTACTTTTCTAATAAAAATAAGTCAAGGATTTAAAACAGAAAAGCCTTTTTAATGAAAAACAAATGGCATTTAAAACTTAATAGCCTGTAGGTCTAATAAAAAAAAAAAATCAAATACTTTATTTATAAAGAAAGGAAACTTTCTTTACTAATCACAGACAGTGCTATGCACAAAAAGAATCACTTGCAATGCAATGGGTCCTACTTATGGCAGTCTGACTATAGCAAACAGTAGTAGTACTACCAGTGGAAGAAAACACACACCTAGAAGCAAAAAGATAAACTGTTTAAATCAAATTAAATTGAGGGGCCATTAACTTTTTTCTTTTAAGACAACTTATAAAAACATTAGCAAGTGTAAACACTCTTGACTCTAATGATGAATAAATAGCCAAAGAGAAACAGATCTTTAGGGACCCTTAGTAAGTAATAAAAAGGATTATAAAATTTGGGGCAACTTTTCAAGATTAAGCACACACTGAACTGGCATGTAGCATTTGCTGGTACTGATCCTGGCTTTGCTGCCTAAGCTATCACCAGTGTGACTCGTGGAGACTCAAGAAGCACTGTGACACGTGCCAGCTGGCAGTCACAACTGGTGAAACAGTCTCGTAACCAGACAGATATTGCACTGGCACCATCGTGCATTGTCAAACCAAAATATAGCAGGCGCAATCCCAGCCCCATCCTACAAACTGTCAGTCATGGTTTAACCTCTGCTAGCAGCTAAACACCACACAGCCACTCACCCACCGCTTCCACTCTCCCCCATCCCCTCACACCCTCTCCTGTGGGATTGGAAGGAGAAGCTGGACAAATTAAAAAGTTGACCCCAAGGGTTGAGATAAGGACAGTTCGATAAAACAACAAACAAACAGAAGAAAACAACAATACTACTGATAGCATTACTGAAATGATAGACAAAGCCAGTAATACAAGCTGGGAAGGGCCCTACCTGTGCCTGAGACACCAACTTTCCCTGCTTCAGGCACATTGAAACAAGTTGAAAAACAGGCATCCCCACCTGGGCCAGTCCTCCCCTTATATAGGGGCATGACTCAGTATGGTATGGAATATCCCATTGGCTGGTTCAGTTGTTTATCCCGGCTGTGGCCTCTCATAGTTACTTGGGTCAGCAGCAGCTGCTTGTGATAATTAACCTGACACCAGCCCAGGAGGACACTGCCACAGTGTCAAAATGCCTTGCTAAGTTTGAGCCCTCTGCTGAGATCCGGTACCCACAAGCAGGAGTTCTGTGTTGGTTTTCTAAAGGGACACAATTTCACCCCATGTGCCGACTGCAAAATCTATGTAACTAACTTCCCTCTTCTCTCAGGCCAATTTTCCTGTCACACAGTAAAAAATATGTTGTTTTGATAATTAGGATAAAATGTAGTGAAAAAAATCCTAGATATGAAGCGTGCACACAAGTATTTCACCTTCAACTAGGCAAAAACAAACGGTAAGGCTCCAACAAAGCACTTCTTATGTTGCAGTCCCTCTTCCAGCTTTTCCTTCACACCCAATATTGTTGAGTTTTAGGCTTATCTTATCCCAAAACTCCCTCCTGCGTGCAGTCTTATTTTCTCTGAACTTATTGAAATAATCAATACCAACAAGAGTGTTCACAAATTACAGGTACCTTCAACAACTGCATTTGATGAGCTTATAAGAACCACATAATACTGAATAGTGCAAAGGTCTCTTCGCAGTCTCTCTAAATATTACTTTTTTAAAAGATGCATCAAATTCTTATACTTTAAATATTTTAAGACCATACCTTCCTTTACTTCCTCTTTTGCTATAATGATACTCAGATAAAACAGGTCAGCAACACTTCAGTGTTTTGGTTTTTTTTTTTTCATAGAGAAGATAATAGCTCAGATGGATTTGCCCATCAGCTGTAGTATGCCATTTAATGAGAAAAGTTTCACACCTGTAGTTTTTAGATCAATGAAGTTTCACTGATGGAAAAAAAAAACCAAAAGAGCAGAGTGCAGGTGAAGGTTTACTTCTAACTCTGTATTCCTCGGAAAGCTAAAATCACCACCATATACAATACAAATACATTTGGTGCTTGCCCTGCAAGGAAATTCTTGTTGAGGATTTTTGCTTTTTTATTAAATAAAAGTAAACCTGTACTTCTTAAAACATATTGAAATTCAAATATTCGAATGACAGTTCAGTGGGCTGCTAAGTATACCTCTATAGATGCACAAATTAATCTTTTCTTCTAATTACCCTACTTCTCTCATGTGGAATTAAAAAAAAAAAAACAAAACCCAAAACCAAACAACAACAACAAAACACACCAAAAAAACCCCAAACCAAAACACCACCAAGAACAAACACACACACCACACACCAAAAACAAGAACAAAAAACCAACAACAAAACCCCCAAAACTTGTAATTTCAGCATTCAAAAAGTGGCTAATGTGTCCGATTTGGCACCAGATGCTACCATCATAAGGACAAATGAATGATCCTGAAATGTGTTTCCAATCTTGAATAGACAGTTGAAATCTAAAAGCCATGAATTTCACAACTACGCAGATCTGAACTGAGTAACCATCCAAAAATTCTTGACAACACAAAAATTATTTATGATGTGGTGTGACCTTCAAAAATTGGACCACACTAACATGCTAATGCTCCTTTAAAGCATATTTTCCAACAGCTCTAATACTTATTTTTGTTGCATCTGAAAAACGGGAATACACACATGGACTGGAAATACCGCACTATAAACCTACCTGGAAGGGGAAGCATTTACAAAGCTACCAGTGAACCAAGCAGCAAGCCTGCTAGATAAGTGAAATGAATTCAACATAAAAGGTGGTGATTTCCCAAATGAGTGGGTCAGTGTCTTTTTGAGTGTGGAATGATATCACTTTAACTGCTCTGCATCTTCAAACCAACCAAACAAACAAATCACCCACTAAATGAACTAAATGCACAATAAATGAACTAAATGCACAATAGCATTAAGATTATTTGGAGCTGAAATGGCCATTTTCACACAAGGAACAGCATTAAGCAGAGAAAGAGTAAGGGCTGCATGTGGCTTTCAGGTACCTTTTGTAAATCCTAAATGAACAACGGCCAAGCCACCTGACTTCACATGTCAGCACACAGCAGCATCCCTAACTCTCTGTGTCAGCCAAAACTGCTACACAAATACACACAGGCACATATTCTGCTCTTCAGCCCCTCCAATCATGCAGCACGGTGATGACCATGGACAAGGACTGAAGGAAAACTGCCCCTTTCCCCAACATCTCCCCTTAATGCACGATAGCAGCTGACGCATTGCTGTGGCTTCAGTCACACATTTTCCATATGTTTTGGCCTCTCTCCTTCCAAATGCCACATGGCACCACCTTTGCTTCCACATCTGGCCCTACACATTACATGATACATTCTCCAGGCCCACATCACATCAGAGTGGGCCCTACCCCTTCCTCAGCTAACTGTCCCCCATCCCTGGCCTCACTTCATCTGCTATCCAGAGCTCCTCACCACATACAGCCCTCCAGAGCAGAGCCCCTGGCACCTAACATCTCACCCTGCACCATCAGCCTCCAACCACCACTGAATTAGCAGGTTCAGATTCTGAAAAGACACCAGCATTTGTTTTTTGCAGTAAATGGAAGGGGAAGCATGCAGGAATTCAGCATATAGAAGAAAGGAGTAAAAAGTAACTTCATGTAGGTCCTGAAGGTAGAAATGGTAAGATGAGTAAGAATTAGGTCTCTATAATCTAGTACCCTAACAACTGTCAGTAATAATATTAGATAGTATTGTCTTAATAAAAGCATATTATCCACATAATGTCAACAGTAAAAGACAAGTAGGTGAGTGATTTTTCAGAACAGTTCACTATTTGGAAGAGTCTAGGAGACATTAGCAGGAATTTCTGGTAAATAGGAATTTACTAACAGTAAGATACTTGAGAATTGTGTCTAAAAAGGTGATGGATTTGACAGGTCTCTGTCTTGAAATGCAGTTCGATCTACAAATCATTTTGTTAAGCTTTATTTTCCATCATTCTCTAAACAAAGATCTGTTCATACTTCAGCAAAGCTCACAATAGTTTACTGCAGCTCACCATACCAAAGGTGACCTTTTGCTAAGCAGATGTCAAGAAGACAAAGTAATAATACCTTTGTTTGAAAGAGGAAGTGCAAAACTTGGCCCATGACCCACCCCCACACGCTCTTCCTAAACTACCTTCTGATTATGGACACCTACAACTCCTTGGGGAGTTTGGTTTAGAGAATGCAGCAATTCTTGGTGAGGGTTCTGGACAGAAATCTGGGATTGTGGTAACCAAATCCACTGCCTGGACCAAATGTTATCTCCAGCTACGCAAAGAAACAAAACGGACAGATGTCAAATAAACAAAACAAAACTCTGAAAATTGTAGTTGCAATTCCCTGTTTCTTTATTAGGAGTACTTGTATCCCGTCCATCAATATATTATGGACATACTGTATTTGTTTGACACATAAAATCAGCCCAGATGGAGAGACAATCTAACAGTATCTATCTGTTTATCAGCTTCTGGTTTTCTATGTATAAAACAGACTGATAAAAAAAATAAGATATTGACACATGTTAAATAATGTTCTTACAAACTGGTGGAGGTGCCATGGGCTTGTACAGAGCCAGAAATGTGTCAGATTGAGATAAATGTGAGTAGTTGAGCTTTTCAGTGAATGCAGCAGCAGCAGCCTCTTTTAACCTGAACTCTCCATTGCACACACGCATTTAATGTCTGATATTCTAGTGGAAATGTAATTTGATGTCTTTTGAAAACAACGCTCCACTATGACTTTAAATAATTGCCCATGGGGAACCATTTTACTCCAACATGCTTTGTTTACTAGCTCTGCTGCTTCCCGTGAGCTGTTTGATAGATGCCAAAGATGAAGATGAGCTCTGTAATGCATGTTTTTGGATGACTGAAGACAAAATTCTCTGCTTCTTGGCACAGTTTTCCAAATGATCACAATTCTTAAAGCATTCATTACTATTTAGTAAGGCAATCTATATTTCTCTCAAGTCATGTTATTTACAATTTATGGAGAATAAAGATTATAAAGGAGAGATACTTCAATGAGCAAAACAACACGCACAAGGAACACTTTCTGCTCTAATTTTTATTCTCCCCAGTGACCTTGTTGTCCTCACCCTTCAGCGACAGAGAGATCATTAACAAGTCACACTCTTTGAAGAAGGAATGGTGATTGTACAATGAAGTACCTGGGTATCAAAAAGAAAAGCCTTCTAAGATTACAGGAAAGGACAGCCTTTTGACAACAAGATAAACAGTCAGTGTGGTTTTAGTCTTTCTTTGCACATTCATACTGTATTGTTTTTAAAGTAACAGCTATGGAGGCTCCAGTGAAGATCAGAGTTTTACTGTAATGGTACTGCCCAAGAACATAAGAAGTGCTCTGGATTGAAGAGTTTAGTACTAACTAGATCTAAATGCCAAAAGGACAAAGGAGAAATGCAGATCAAGTCACTGAAACAAAGTCCCACTTCCCACATCCTTTGAGTCATGCCAGCAGCATATTCAGTTATGAAACAAAGAGTAATTGCCTGATAATTAAAAGAAGTCCAACCTTGAAACTTAATCAAGACAAACTCATGTCTCAAACAGCTGGTCAGGCAATAGGAAAGTTATAAGAACAAGAGCATCTGAGCAGTGCATGTTGATCCTAATGTTTCTAAAAGCACCAAAACAAAAGCTTTTCTAGATATTGTAATGAAACTACTGCAGTTTTTCTTACTGTTTTAAGATGTTTGAAAGACCATTACCTCCCCCAATGCCAGCATGCCAACTGCACCAGCTGAAACTTAGATGGTTGGCATTAGTCTGTAAACAGAGCACACAATTACGTTTCATTTTAGTTATGTGAAATTTTTCTAATGTGTAACATGTCAATGACAAAGGCACAAACCATAAAGTCACTCAGAAGACAGCTGTGCCAAGGAATAATACTCACCTTATCTGCCTGATCTGCTCCTTTGTCAGAGTTAATGACCAACACGCAGATAATGGCAGAAAGTTTATATGACAGCTCCCAAATATTTTTAAGGGAAAAATCAGCTGGGGAAATTTAACCTACTGCCAATGAAGCTGTAGGAAAATAATCTCAAACTAGTTGTGTAAAAAACAGATTCAAAAGAAAAAACATCTGTCATCTATTAATTTCTGGGTTCAGTTGCATTTCCACTTGGGATTATAATCTGATTTTAAAAGACACTGCAGCAGGGACCACATCTTTCTCACAACAGAGGTCTGAGCAGCCACACGCATGTGCAAATTAAGGCACATCTTGAATTTACCAAACTGGCATCTGAAGTCGTGGTGACAAATTCATTTATTTTTGACTACAGTAAATATACTATACACTTGTGCACTACATCTCTAACCAGTGGAAGACTTTCAAGCCTGTTTTGTCAAGACAAAACACTGACCCTTTTTTTTTTTTTTTACTTCCAGATCACTCCTGACTTACCTGTGAACCACCTTTATTTATAGGCAAAGGTTGAGTCCAGTAACCCCTCCTCATCACACACATCTTAAGAACAGAACTACTATGACAAAGATAATTTGATCTCACTCACCACTTCAGGCAGCCAATTCTGCTATCTGTAATTTACTAGCCATTCCCAATCCACTGTGGTCCTTCTCGTTCCCCACAGTCCTCAAGCATCTCTCTCCTATAAATCTTGGAAACTATTATACATCTGGCATCAGCTCTCTTTCTTTCTTTCACTCTCTCTTCAGCAACAGGCTCTTTCATGATTCAAGGATGACTTGAAACCTTTCTCAGTCATTTTCGCTTAGATAAAATCTGTGGTAAAATGAGATGCAGTTGTTACTGTTAAGTAAAGTTCGCAATCAGGATTTGTCTCACACTCTGCACCTGTCAATGACTTACTTGTAAGAGAAAGTATTTTCTGACTTAAAACTGCTCATATCTCATCCCTAAAAGACTATGGAAACAATTTTTTACAATTATTTTCCATATGTTTTTTGTTCAAAAATACATCTAATGCATTATTAACTGATGAGTAAATACGGACTCATCTTGATTCTATTAAAGAGAAAGACTTCTCCCGATTTTCCAATGATCGTGCTCTCCTTTCTCAGATTCCTCATTTTGCACAAGCTTTTCCTACATCAAAGTAGAACTGGACAAAGAATTGCTTCCTTTCCCAAGAAATATTCCATACAACCCTACTGGAAGACATGACCCAGGAAAGTTTTGAAAACAAGGAAAAGAAAATGGCTTTTGCTTTGGAAGAATTAAAATTCATGGATATATTTGGAAATGTTCAACTCATTTGTGAGATTCTGTCATCTCAAACAGCAGTCTTAAGGAACTGCAGGATGTTTCAGTTTTGGTGTTAGTTTTCTTTGTTCCTTTTTGTTTTTCTTTTTATTCTATAAAGCACAATCCCTATAGACTTTCAGCAAGCCTAGGCCAGCGAAGACACCAAAGTGCTATCAATCAAAGTGCTATTCCCACCTACAGACCATACTCATGCATGTGGACAGCACGAGGATGATCTTTGCTTAATACAGTCACCTGCATTAAGTCTCAGGACTGTGTGATGCCTCCTAGTACCTTCACCAGGGTACACAAGGCTGAGCTTTTAGCTTTGGCCGAGTTAAAAGCTATGCACAACACCCATCTCCAAGAAAGCTAAAAATGCAATGGGATACACACTGAACTAAAAATCAATATTCAGTGCAATATTAATCAGAAATAACAAAAGGATTTAAAGTAGTGTACCCGTGAGTAAAGTGCACAGAAAAACAGATGGTGTTTTCTCCCAAAGAAGCTTCATTGCTTTATTCTACATTACTTTACAATTGATAACATTGTGGGTCCCCACACAACCACCTGTCTTTGAAAGGAAAAATGGGCAGAGGGGGAGCTTAGGCAAAGAAGGATATTCCAAGCACAAAAAAGGATCAGACAGATGAAAAAAATGTTCAGTGATGTGGCTGAGTCCTTAGGAAACCAGTGGAATGCGAGTTGAGTCAGAATAGGCCATAGAGGCACTGACAAGAAACTCAAGCTTAGTGAAGGTGAAGGCACTTAGAAGGTTTCAAGATGGGATATGTCACCAGTTGGGAGGGAGGGAAGGAACCCTTTTAACACCCACACAAGACCACCCTAATATCCATCACAGACATTGTATCTTGGCATACCTTTGTCCATCAGACCGAAGTGGTCTATGTAAGTGAATTCCTGTCATTCTCTGCAGTCATCTTATAAATTTCTCTTACAAAGCTAAATAAATACAGCTCTTAGTCTTCCTTTAGAAGTACAGTTCTTCCTTCTCATACCATACCTTATTTCTTTGTGCTGCTCTTTATTAGTATACACCCAAACTGGACATGGTATTTAGTACAAGTTCTACTGGAAGACAAAACCAGAGGTAGCACTAAGTTACCTTGCAAAGAAATAGTCTCTGCTACAGCACTTCGGTGTAAATTCATATTCACTTCCTTTCAGAACCATTGTTTCTCTCTTCAAAGTCTTCTTTCTGTGAACTCAAACTTTGTTTCTGACTTTTACACTGGACTGTACTTCATTTCAGTTACTTAACCCTGAGCAGATCCCCCAGCAATCCAGATGACACTGTATACTGTGCTTTTCCTCTTCATTACTTATTTCCCACTCCATCAATCTTTTCATCCATAGTCACTCCTAGTAATGTCTTGGCACTTTCTTCCACGGCAGACAAAATATGATAAAGTATAAAACCCTGCAGGCCTTCTCAAGGAGTGTTCATATAGTGCTGTATTTTGAGACCTGTCACAGAGTCACTTTATTACCTGTACAGATACACCATGCTAATTTTGTGCCATTACAGTTTCTAAATCAAAAGTACGTTGGTACATGTCTTACAGACATTACATTGCTCCTGCAAGTCTTCTAAGCATCAGTTCCCTTGACAACGCCTTCTTCCAGAACCTCTAGTGACTGGTATTTTCTCAATTGCATTTGCTTTAATTGTAGATTTAAGACCATAACTATTCCCAAGGTATGTTCTGTTATATATATATATATACACACACATACTCACGTATATGTATAATCTTACATTGTTTCTATTTGCTATACAGAACATGTCTATTACTAAGATCCAAAAAAACCAGCCAAAAATACATCCAAAGAGGCTTAAGTTGCATTACAAACACAGATAAATATATACCTGAAATAGATTAGTTCAACAGAATTATTGCCAGCTTTCTCTACTGCAAATGGGAACTTTAATTGACAGGGGGGTAAAATTTAACCACCAAAAGGCTCCATGGTGATCTGCTTTACCTAAGACGCACAAGTTTTCTATAGAAGCAATTGTCCTGCTCATCAGAGGACTAATAAGCAAGGTTTGCTACATCATCTACCCAGAATAGAAGTCTGGAAACATAGCATATTTTTAATTCTGCCTGCAGTAACAGTATTTGCCAGAACTATAGACAATATTCTGGTGCTCAGTGACAGGCACTGTCAAGAGGCAATGGGCACATACAAACACAGGACATTCCCTCTGAACCTCCAGGTAACGCTGTTACTCTGTGAGGGTCACCAAGCACTGGCAGAGCTTGCCCAGAAAAGTTGCAGATCCTTGGAGATACAGAAAAGCCATCTGGCCATTATTCTGGGCCACTGGCTGTAGGTGGCCCTGCTTGAGCAGGGGAGTTAGATCAGAGGATCTGCACTGATCCTTTTCAGGTTTAGCCCTTCTGTGGTTCTGTGATGTAAATGTCTTATCTACACTGAAAAAAAAGTAAAAAAAGCCATATTATTAAAATTTAAACTATTAAGAATAATTTCTGTTCTGTAGTCAGAAACTTCATATTTACAACAGCAGCTGATAGGGTTTTATAGAAGTTTGACTGTTTAAATTGGAATATGTGATTAAAAATTGTTGATACACAGTTTTAGTTTGGCTGAACATCTGTTCTGCTGTTGGCTTATATATTTTGTTCAATTCCCAACCAGAATGTAGAGAGAGAGAGAGGTTAAAAGACTGTTCTGAAAAACAGCATGAACAAAGCCATGGTCAGTGCATGAGAAAATATTACAATCACAGACTAAGCCAGCAATCCCAGTGGGCTACTAGCAAAATATAGTTTTTTATCTCTAGGTTTCACAGTCATTTTCTAGAGCAAAGAATCCTTTAGCTTGGTGTTACATGCCTTCAGTTTGGTAATATTTTTAAATCAGTCAAAAAAGAATCTAAGTTTATTGACTCTGCACTACTAAGTAGAGAATGTCATATAAATCTACCAGAGAAGTGATGAGTGCAGTTATATAAATTCAAAAATTAATGGAAGCATATCACAAAGAAAACTCATGAGATCCTTTAAGTTTATTTTAAAAGGTTGGCAAACTTTCTTTAGTTTTTAGTTTTAAGCAAACACTACCAGGCTGAACAGGTCAAAGAAGGCTGGATAGAGTAATTGAGTACAGTTTAATAACATGAGCAGTTTGTTCTTGCTGATAAATTAGACAGCTGCTCTGAATTACATTTCATGCTGTTTTCACACAACAGCTAATTTCCTCCTGCTAGCTCTAAAGCTACTTGGAACTGTACACAATTAACTCCACCACCTTTCCTTTATCCTTCAAAAAGCATCAATTTTGTTTGCTTACAGTTATTTCTCTACATATTTGCCTTTCTTCCTCTACCCTATAATATTATAAAAAATAATACACATTTGTAATAGAAGAAATGCATTAGCAGCATAACACAAGTTCTAAAATAAATGTTATGATATTTTAGTTGATGGAAGAGGTGAACATTCTTGTACTACAGAATATTCACGTCATTGCAAGCTCCAATGAACGGTATTTTTTCTCATTTTCAATATATTTTACACCTCAAAGTATTCCCCCCACCAAGTGTTTGTAAAAATAGTCCTACATACCAACTTCTTTGTTTTCTGAATACAAATTTACACTTTGTCATCAACCTAATTTCAGTTATTATGCAAATTGGGTTATAAGTGGATGCAACATGAAGCTACTATCTTTTTACTGAAAAAACAGGGAAAAAGAACAGGAAAGTCACTGTGACAAAGAAAACTTATAAAGAATAAGATTGCACAACTGCAGTTTAATACAAGAATACAAACAAAACACACTTTTCAAAATGAGTATCTCTCTAAAATGGTTCTATGTATATGGATATCTATGGCACAAGATTAAAATACCTAATGAATGACTTAAAGTCCTTAAAAAGGGAAAGTAGTTTTTGTGGGGAATTTTAAACACAGGCTGAAGTTCTCCCTCCTTCCCCAGGCCCAACTGGGGACAGGTGCATATGCTGTGCAGCTACTCTGAAAAGAATGGGGCATATTCTTTTGAAAGAGACCTCTAAGAACTTCATGCCTAATTCACAGAAGTCAGCTGTAAATCTTCACTGACTTCAACAGACTCTTAAGTTATTGGGCATGAAAAAAAAAAAAAAAAAAAAAAAAAAAAAAAAAAAAAAACCTTTAATAACCCAAAACAAACACTCAAAAAACCCAAGCCCAAATAAAAAAAAGAAACAGAAAAACTAACACTAATTTAAAAAAACTCAAAATTAATTGAACAAAAAAAAAAAAAAAAAAAAAAAAAAAAAAAAAAAGGCATTAAATACATTTATTCATCCAGTGTAAAGCCTTACACTTGCACATACTTCTCACCTACAGGAGCCAAAACCAGCATCAACAGCAAGCTCATTTAACTCGTGTGAAGTTAATTCCCTTACTGTGATGTTTTTTAATGATGACAAAAATATGTATAATTTTGGTTTATAAGAGATCTGTCATAGCAATAAAATTCTCATGGTAAATAAAAGAAGAGGAATTTCTGTAATTCTTGTAGTTATGATGAAGCTACAGTAATGTATTATATTGCAATTTAAATTTCATTTTGACATTCTTCTAGCTAATTGTGTAGGCAAATGTTAAATCACCTTCAAACACACTAGATTCTGAAGGTTTAAAATAGATATTCCTATAACAATTGTAAATTGCTCCTTTTCCTACTCTCTTTACTCTTCTACTTAAGTAATTTTTTAATTTGCTTGAATACATTTTTGATACTAAAAAAATAAAAATAGGGAAGAAGAAAAAGAACCTCATTTTAGATTCTGCTAAGTCATGAAAAAATGTTTGAGTTGAAAACACTTGCACCAATTCATTAACCACATACTCACATTTCAACCAATTTTTTCAGGAGCAAGTAGCATTTGAGTAACATCTGTTCACAGCAGTACTGATGCATACTGGAATGTAGACTTTTTTTTTCTTTTTACTTGCTCAAAATACAAAACGGTAACTTCTAAGTTATTTATTTAGGTCGGGGAAAAAGTTTAGCCCCAAAGAAAGAGGCCAAGTGAAATTACAGGGAGCTGTGTTCCCTTAATTCAGGCTGAATTTTGATCTGAAGTGTAACCATTTTCTATCGCTGAAAGTACTTCGCAACTTAATTTTATGGTAGGATGAGTTTCACAGTTTGTTCTGTTATCTTTCCCGAGACATCTAGTTACTTATGACAGTTCTGAGGCCAAATACAAGTAATGTAAAAGTATTTTTTTTTTTTTTAGAGCCATCCGAGGGCTTTAGCACAATGTCATTTTACAGTGCATTTCTATAGCATTAGTTAAACAAACAAACCCCACAAACCTCACCATATACCACACTTCACATCCTCTCTGCTGAAGTGACTGTGTGGATACTTTTGACTCATCATAAAATAAGATTAACTAACTCATCTTAAGGCTGTTATATATTTATTTCAAACCAATTATCATTCAGCTTTAAATTGCTATCCCTCTTACACTTAGCACATATTCTTCCTATTGATTTCAAAGCCAGTCATATAAACTTTTAACCCTAACCACTGCAAAAACATTTGAAGGAAACAGAAGACATCTGAAAATAATGAAGATATACTAACATACTTATTTACTGTGTATTATTCAATACATATTAGATTGAAATATCAGGCCCCAAATTACCATCCTATTGGTAGATGAGAGTCTTTTCTTATATTTTCTTACTTTGCACTTGTTGCTGTTTCCTACTACAGTGGTACCCACTTCCCCAGATAGAGCTATTCTTTAAGATTTACATCAGGAAAGTAGAATTAATTCTTTTGTTGTTGTTGCTCTTTCAGAAAGGAATCACAGAATGTTAAGGGTTGGAAGGGACCTCAAAAGATCATCCAGTCCAACCCCCCTGCCAGAGCAGGACTACCTAGAGCACAGGAATGTGTCCAGGAAGGTTTTAAATGTCTCCAGAGAGGGAGACTCCACAACCCCTCTGGGCAGCCTGTTCCAGTGCTCTGTCACCCTCACCGTGAAAAAGTTTTTCCTTATATTTCTTTGGAATCTCCTATGCTCCAGTTTGCACCCATTGCCCCATGTCCTATATCACTGGACATAACAGAGAAGAGCCTGGCTCCATCCTCCTGACACTCACCCTTTACATATTTATAAACATTAATGAGGTCACCTCTCAAACTAAAGAGACCCAGATCCCTCAGCCTTTCATCACAAGGGAGATGCTCCACTCCCTTAATCATTTTTGTGGCTCTGCAATGGACTCTCTGGAGAAGGTCCCTGTCCAGGAACAGTCTTAACTGGGCACTGCCATTGTGTACATGATGAGAGCTTCACTGCCATGAGCAGTTCTCTGTATGAGCTTAAAGGTCTGCCAGCACTCAGTTATTGGAAATCAGGCAGGTGGAGAGAGAAAGAAAAAAAAGGAACAAAAAACCAAAACACACACACACACAAAAGAGGAAATATCTGAAATCTGCTTGGAAGACTTCTAAAGCAGTCTCATAAAAGCAGTCTTACTGCCATGCAATATTGATACAGGGTAATACACCCAGAACATGGCCCTTTGTTGTCAAAGGAACTTTACAGCAAAGAAAAAAAAAATGCTACAGATGGACAACAAACATTAAAAGAAATTCAGTCACTGAACCAACCAAAAACAGAGTGGCCAATTTCAGAGGCTCTAATCCAAAGCACTGAGTAATATCCTGGATGAAGTCACCATTAGGTAGCTATACAACAAATAGAGAAAAAGACTCCTTTTTTAATATCAGAAATCCACGATTTATTGATTCCTCACAGAATTTGATGTAGGAGGAGAAGCTTTTAATTAAAAAGAAGTGATTAAGTGCAAATCCTTCCCAAGCCTTTCATGAAAATCTTGCTTCAGAGAGTGATTTGAAAAGCCAGAGCAAGGCTGAGTCGGTGTACTTAGAAAGAAAAGGTGGATTCATAACGTGAGTAGTTGCACTGAGTTAAGATACTATGAAAGATAAAGGAAGTTCCCAGTTCTCAGCAGGAAAGAGCTGACAAAGCTATCACTGAAAAAAACTCGTTTTTCATCTTGCAAATTTAGCAAAGCTACTATTATTACATCTTTCAGAGAATTTTAGTGGATTCAGAATTACTGTGAGGATTCTCTTTGTTTTATTTTTTCTAATGACATCTGAATCTTGGTTAAAGTGAACTACGTTTCCACAGCTCTAGCAGGGAAAAACAAAATAGAAACAGGTGACACTGAATAGCGTCTTACTAAAGGGTGAGCTCTTGGCATGACCAAGAGGCCTTGTTAGAGGAGGTTCAGCCTATCCAGTTAAATAGATCACTGATGTAAGCTCCTGAATTTCAAGGAAGGAGCAGGAAATGCCTTTTAAGTTCCAATTTCTCAGAAGTGAGTCAACAAGGAACTAATCTAGTTTCATAAATTCTCATTCCTGTTAAAACAGACATAAAATGTTGGGAACTATGATTTTTCTGAATGAAATTCTCTTAAGTGTCTTTTTTCTTCAACAAGTTCTTCATGAAATTTTACTTTAAACATCATATACATCTGTACACACTTTTTCCTCTTTCAGTTTGATTGCTATTTACATGGCGTAAAACATTAAAGCCAAAAGTATGAGACCCCCCTCCACGTTTCTTACCATAAAAGCTCAAGCACAAAGAAAAAAACAACCCGAAAACTAAGGCAGAAGGGATCTTAAGAAATTATTTAGTAAGTCTGCTTAATCAAAGCCAGAAACAATTATGCCTAACATAGAAGGACAGAGGGTAGAAAGTAGAAGCTATACCATAATAAGATGACAGAAACAATAGCAACATTAAGAAGTCATATGAAGGAAAGGATCATACTGTCTATAGCGGAATGAGGAAGGAGACTTTGATATGTATGCAACTGCATGAAAAAGCACAATGAACTGGAAAGACTGAAATACAAATCACCAGAAAAGAAAGCATGGAGAGGAAAAGGTGGGTAAAAGTCAGGTCCAAAAGAAAATTAATAGAAATCTGTGAGTTTCACATTACTCAAATATATACTGTTCAAGACCAGGCCAGGTGAAGCTCTAAGCAACCTGCTCTAGTGGGAGGTGTCCCTGCCCATGGCAGGGGGGTTGGAACTGGATGATCTTTAAGGTCCCTTCTAACTCAAGCCATTCTATGATATAGCAGCAATCCATTCCAAATGTACAAGCTGGCTTCCCCAGCAATCTGCTTTTGGATCAGAACATGCAGCTATGAAATGAAGGTTCAGGAACTGAACTTCAGGAAAAAGAGAAGTAGTCTCTCACCTTAGTAACACAATACACAACATGATGATAAAGAGTACGTGGAATAAATGGTTTCCTTCAGTATCTCTAAGACACTGTGCCACTATGTGAGTACCCAGGGTAGGTGAAGCTAAGCTAAAGGCATGTTTAGCACTAGGAACATGGCTAAGGCAGGGTTTTTTAATCACACTAACCACAACCTTGTGCATTCCTGTAGCATGGCTTTCTTAGAGTGTTTCTGTGTGGTATTAAATAAATAAAAATCTGTTGAAGCAATATTGCAAATTAATGGGTTACTCGCCAAGTGTTATTCAGGAGTCTCACTTCTCTTGTTCTGACATGAATTTTGACCTTCAGCCTATGAATGCTCTTCTAGCAAACTTTTTTTTGTATTCCTACACTCCTATAAAAATTCTTCTCACATTGAAATTCTCCCCTGTGTCCATCTAATACCCATTCTGTTGGGTATAATGAAATGCAATCCATTTTTTTTTTTTAGTAAAAATCCAGTATTCCAGGTCATAGAACTCTAGAGAAGTACAAAGTGTTATTACTGACAACTGCATTTTGTGGCAGTTCTGCAATATTAAATTACTGAATTAGAATTTTGTCCAAACAAGGTAATGCTGAATTTAAAAGTCTCTTCTTGTTTGCATACAATTTACAAGTGTGATTTCATGGATTCCTATTGAGTCAAACCTGAGTTATATATTAAGAAAATAATTACATTTGTCTGGCTGGAAATCATCCTGTAGGGCTAATGCCTTGTTCATTTGCACAGATAATAGCACATTAGCTAAAAGAAGACTTAAAAGCATCTACCAATGATGCTTACAGTTATTCTGGAAAATACAGCATTATAAAGTAAAGAACTCAAGTGTATTTTGGTGAACATGAATTCACTGAAGGAAAAAATGTGGGGGTTTTGTTGTTGTTGTTGGTTGGGGGTTTTTTTTGGTGGTGGTGGTGGTGGTGTTGTGTTTTTTGGGTTAAATGATTTTTCAGAAGAGATATGCCATAAAATATGGAACTGCATGAGCATATGACATGAAAACACACAGGATTTTATCACTTAAACTATAGAAAACAAGCAGCAGAAGAGGAATAAATAGGGCAAGAAACTGGTGAATGGGCAAATGATACTTATTTGTTTCAAAAGGAAAGGTAGAAAACTGAAGAAAATGTTACTAGCATAGATCCTTGGGGATCAGTGCCAGAACTAGTCTTAATATGTTTATTAATAACCATGGTATATACAAAGTTTACTAATGACAAAGACAACAACACAAAGGAAGAGATGGATATCTCATGGACTAGAATGCATGGCTTCGAAGCATGAAATAAAAATAGGATGAAACTCAGCAGTACCAAAAGCATCAGAGATGCATTTGGAGGTTTCAAACCAAACAGATGTGTTATACCACTGGTGTTGACCTCAAGGTTCTGGTCAACAGCCAGGTGAATATCAGCCAGCAGTGTGCCCAGGTGGCCAAGAAGGCCAACAGCATCCTGGCCTGTATCAGAAATAGTGTGGCCAGCAGGAGTAGGGAAGTGATTTCCCTCCTGTACTCGGCACTGGTGAGGTCACACCTCGAGTACTGTGTTCAGTTTTGGACCCCTCACTACAAGAAGGACATCAAGGTGCTGGAGCAGATCCAGAGAAGGGCAACAAAGCCAGTGAAGAGTCTAGAGCATAAGTCCTATGAGGAGCAGCTGACGGAACTGTGGTTGTTCAGCCTGGAGAAAAGGAGGCTGAGGGGAGACCTCCTTGCTCTCTACAACTGCCTGAAAATAGGTTAGAGTGCGGTGGGTGTTGGTCTCTTCTCCCATGTAATAAGCAATAGAACAAGAGAAAATAGCCTCAAGTTGTACCAGGGAAAGTTTAGATTGGACATGAGGAAAAATTTCTTCACTGAAAGGGTTGTTAAACAGCAGAACAGCCTGGAAACCAGGGAAGTGCTGAAGTCACCATCCCTGGATGCATAGATGTGGCCTTAAGGATATGGTTTAGTGGTGACCTGACAGTGCTGAGTTAATGGTTGGACTTGGTGATCTTGAAGGTCTCTCTGAACCAGAGCAACTCTGTAATTATATGTAGTAAGAGCTCATCAATTACCAATGCAAAATGAAAAATACATAGGTATGTGAACTAGTCACAAGATTGCTACAAGTCACACAAAGACAAGTTCCAAAAATTATAAATGCAATCCAACATTGCATTCAGAGACACAGAACAAAAAAGCCTTTGTGTAAAAGACACAGAACCTCCTGTGGAGGACTCCATGCAGGAAAATGAGACTAAAAGGAAAGTGTTCACCTGTGAATGAATATGTATAAATTACTCACAAATGAACTTCAGAAAGGAAATTAGAAGACAGCTCCTAGATATTAGAACAATTATGTTTTGTAATATCAGCCAAAGAGGGGAGAGTGTAAAGGACAAAAAACACCCCACCCCTGCTACTACCTAAAAAACCAGAGGTAGTTAGAATTCAGAAAATTACTACATTCTGTAGGATAAAAGTCATTAATTAGATGATTCATATAGTTTTTTCATTCTTGTTATCTTTACAATGACTTTATAAGCCAGAATATAAGAGCTGCACTCACCACATATCCTTTGAAAGACATTATTTAAAACATTCACTGGTAGGATTTTTGTTTCCTACAGAACAGACTGCACATGCAAAGTACAAAACTGTCCTACCTATAGCTAGTTACAACATTATATAATGTAATACTGGAAAATATAAAATGGCTTTTCAACTCCCTTTTTCTCCCATTTGGGAATATATTCACCATACAAACAACTGTGAGGAGGGAATCCAAATCCAAACTGAACAGTCAGTTCAGTAGCAAGCCCACATTCCAGCGATGCAGACTGGGATCTGTGAGGTGCTAGGCTTCAATAACCCAGTTGCTTTTCAACGCAAGGTCAAGAGACTTTATAAAATTAAGAGCAAAACAAAAACCATTTACTAGCTATATAGTGGCAGTCCCTCTACAGGGACATGGGACAAAAGTCAGCTTGCTTGCTTCCTTTCTTAAGGCCCAAGATTACATTCCACGGTTGAGGTGACCTCTTTACTAGCTGTCATTTCAGTAAGTTCTGAACAACAATTAAAACAAAGAGGAAGCGTTGCTCTGTCACTAATTCTCTTGTGACCACTCAATAGGGCTTTTCCATAGTCAGTGCATAGTGTTATCACCTAGTTAAGAGTGTATTTACTTGGGTTTTACTGGAAGACTGACTATTAGACAAGTTCTATTGCTCTCTTCTGATGGGAAATTTGTATTGCAAACTGTAAAGCTCTATGGCTCAAAATAAGCTTCTTTTTTTAACACATCTCTAATAAATTACAGATTTTTTTATTGAAACAAATAAGGCTAATATATTGTGTGTTGCAGCTTTTTTTTTTTTTTTTTTCTGAGCTCAGTTAATAAAGTGGATACTCTGCAAATATACTCAAATCCTGGAAGTTAAATATCCACACTGCAAGGCAGATTTGCTCTGTTTTAACACAGTTTTCATCTCAAGTAATAAAAAAACCCCTAGAACTATTCAGGCCTTGGCTTTCGGTGTTGTGGTTTGGGTTTTTTTTTTTTTGGTAAGGGAGAGAAGGATCTAATAACTTCCCTGCATCATTTTCCACCGTGCTTTGTAATAATTATCATTAATATAATTGTATTGCATTTATATAGTTTTCCATGCAAAGAGCTCAAGTGCTTTACAAAGCATCAAAGAGGAAAAGCTATTCTATCCTTTAGCTTGCTGTGAGATGTGCTTTAGTTCCATAAGGAACAGTTAACATGTGAAATAAAATCCATATGAAACATAGTACTAGTCAAATGCCCTTTTTTATTTACCGATAACAACACCTACAAAACAAACAAAACCACAAAAACAAATCACACACAAAAAAAAGAACCCAAGTAGTGATGATATAGCTTTGGTAACAGAGGAAAATTCATTGCACTGAAAATTATTCTGACAGGATTTTACTGATATCAGAAGGATCATAGCCCTATACATTCTTTGAGAATGACAGTCAAGGTCACTGAAAAAACATGCACAAAATACTTTATTATGTTACTCCATATTAATAGTTAGCACCCTAAGGACCTTTATGTGGGAAGTAGCAGCAGAAAATTAAAATCTGGATAAAGTAATTTTCCACAATTATTTCCACAATGTAAAGAGTTTCTCTGCTTACTGTTTTGTACACAGTTAACTAAAGCCATGCTGTAAAAACCTGCTGTCCTTTTACTCAAGGAGAGTTTCGCCAATGATTTCCAGTAGTACAGGTTTTATACTTCAATTCTGAAAAATTAATCAAAATGTAATGTGGATGCATTTGTCCCGATCATACCACTTCCCCCTCCCAGCCTTAAGCTGAATGAACTGACTAGCGTCGCAGTCAGACGATCCCTGCAAAACCAGTGTGATACAAAGTTGGCATCTGTGTGGCATTTGGAACTAACCTGCCCCCTGCACACCAAAACAGATAGCAGTGCACCCTGGCCACCCTGCTACCTGAGGTGGAATAACCTCCGGCAGCGACTTTGTCAGAAGGCATGCTTGGGAAGGCAGCGTAAAGTCTTAGTCCAGAACAGTTATTTCTCCAGTTAACAGCAGCCTATACCATTAGTTCTTTAGTAATTTAGTACTAGGGACTGAAACAAAAAATAATTAAAAAAAATTTCAAACATCTGTCTACTCCTTTGTTATGACTGACAATAACAAACACTAAAAGCTTTGGGAAGAGTACAGAAATTGGGCATGCATGAAACACTTCCTTATTGTAGCAGTTAGCAGCACCCAGCGGTTAGGGACTGAACCAGAGGCTGCATCCAGGCCTTTAACAGCCCCTGCTATTTATCTCTCCATCAATTTCTCTAATCCCTTTGAAACTCTTAATACTTTTAATTTCCCCCGTATCTGTGGCAGTGAGCTTGTACGGTTTAATTGCACTCTGCAGAAAAATTACTTCTTTTGCCCCAAACCTTCTATGCAACCATTTCATTCTACACCCATGTTCCCTGTTTGCCTTTTTTTTTGGTAACAATTATGATTTTATAGGCTTCTACTCTATTTTCTTTCAGTTATCTCTTTTCCAAAATGAATTTCTAGTCCATTCAGTCTCTTTGTATGGAAATGTTCCATACCATTGACAGTCCTTGTTACCCATCTCTACACTTTTCTTTAGTTCTGGCTGTATAAAAATGATTGTGTTTTCCTTATACATTCAAGTTGGTCTATTCCAGCTTTCATCTAACCCAGTAGCAAAAAAAACCCCAAATCCTCTCACTAAGTTCAACAATCTAACGTCAAGCTCTTAAATATGTTCATGATGCAGGACATGTATTTGAAGCATCTTAACAGCTGATTAAATGACTTTAAAGAAATCTAGAAAATACACACTTGGTGCTAGCACGAATGGGCACAACAATATTGAAATAAATGAGGAAATGCCATGGCATATCACATGAGAATTTGTCACCAGATGCATCTTACTTGACTAAAAATGTACAGGACTTAATTATGCACAGTTTTAAATAACTACTTTCATCTTCTAATTCACCATAAGATTTTTACAATGCACAATAATGCTCTGTATGTCAGAATTGTTCAGGAAACAAACACTAAAAATAAAAATATACCTATCTAAATTACTTTACATTGTCTTACCTTACCTTTTTCAAGTATAGGTATAAACCACTGTTGTCTTGGATTTTATGTAAGGGTAATATTATTTATAGAAGTAGTCTTTACTTGACTGTCAGGTTTTTTGGTTTCTTAGAAAGAAATACAAGCAAACATTAAATTTAAAGCACTTTGGAATGAAAATATTTCTGTAAGTACATATATTTTATCATATAGCACCAGGCTTAGAGTTTACAGAAGAAAAAAACATGCAGCAGATCCAACAAACCAGGAAATTTTTCATAAAACATCTTTTTCTTTCAAAATAAATACTCATTAGTAAAACAAATTGTTCACAGGATAAACTAGGTTTAATAATCATGTTCACTTCTAAAATCTCTGAAGCTGTTAAACTACCCCAACTCATCACATGCCAAGTAAAATATTTCATTGTGTGATAATTTTCAGTATTAAAGCGTGAAATTCAAAAGTCACCTTTGAAATTGTATTGGGTCTGACTGAGCTGGAGTGAATTTTCCCCATAGCAGCCCTCCTAGTGCAGTGCTCTGCAGGGAGAGCTGGAAAGGTGCTGGTAACGCACCCGTGTTGTGGCTGCTGCTGGGCAGGGCTCGCACAGCAACAAGGCTGTTTTTCCAGCAATGGGATGAGGTGGACAAGAGCTTGGGAGGGGACATGACTGGGACAGCTGAGCCAAACTGACATTCCATAACATATGAAGTCAGCTCAACAATAAAAGCCAGGGAAAAAAAAGCCATATTTGGAGCCCTGCTTCCTGGAAAAGGGGCCAGACATCACCTGCTGATGGGAATTAAAGAATAAATCTTGTTTTCTCTTGCTTCCGTGTGCAGATTTGCTTTGCTTTTCATTCAACTGCCTTTGTCTTAACCTGTGAGTTTCATCTTATTTTATTCCCCCTGTTCCAGCTGAGAGGAGGAGGAAGGGGAAGTCACAGAGCAGCCTGGTGGGCACCTGGCATCCAGCCAAGGTCAAGCCACAACAATAAACCATTTTAAAAAGTTTAAATGCTTTGTTTGATCTTAGAGAAAATATAGGGACTTTTTGAGAGTTTAACTTCTTGCCCTAATTTAGGACAGACACTTTTTAGAAATCCGCGTCATTTTCCAGGACAGAGTAATCTTCTCTCAAACAAAGACCTCTAGTAAGGGCACAAAGTGCCTGCAAATACAGGTCATCTTCTCATCTTACTCTGGGGGGCAAGGTGGCAGAGATGATCTTCTAGAGCTGCACAGTCAGCTTCATTGGATCTACTGGGTGACTGGGAACCATTCTGGGGGACAAGAGGGCTGTTTGGGATCTTTTTCTTTAAAAAAAAAAATGCAACATTTTTAGCACCAGAGCTCCATTAGGTATCACTTTAGATAGGAATTTTTTTTTAATTCACCTGCATCCACGACACATACATAACACGTCATTCTAATAACCTGACTCCAACATTTTGTACCTCCCAGAATAATCCAACTTGCAAAAGACCCCTAAAGATGCACTGAAAAAATGCTGCTTCAGCGTAACTTTCCTGGCAGAACTAGAGCCCCTGCAGCAGCGCTGCATCTCCCAACATCTTCCAATATCCACTAACAACCTTCAAGGCATACTGCTAAAATAAATGACTGGAATCTGAAAACCAAGAAATGTGTCGCAATGTAGAGTAGAATAAAATTGTTCTGGTTCAGATACCTTCAAGATCATCAAGTCCAGCAGTTAACCCAAGTCACCACTAAACCACATCCCTAATAGCCATGTCAACACATCTTTTAATGCCTCCAGGGATGGTAACTTCCCTAGGCAACCTGTTCTACTGTTTAACCACCCTTTCAGTGAAGGGATTCTTTCTAATATCTAATCTAAACTTCCCCTGGTGCAACTTGAGACCATTTCCTCTTGTCCTATCACTTGCCACATTGGAGAAGAGACCAACCCCCATCTGTCTACAACCTTTCAGGAAGTTGTAGAGAGGGAGGTCTCCATTGAGCCTCCACTACTTCAGGCTAAACAATCTCAGCTCCCTCAGCCACTCCTCTTGTTCTCTAGACCCTTCACCAGTGCTGTGGTTTAAGGGTGAACAGACTGAGTGAGGAGCGACAGGTGGTAACCCTGGGACCCTGAGGAGTCAGAGGGCAGCTGTTATTCCCTCCCCTTCCCTGCACACTCCATATAACAAAGAGACTGGAAGTTCAGGGAGCTTTTCCTTCTTGGGCTGTGGGAGCTGTGAGGGCATCTCAGCAGGGCTGGCCCTGACCCCATGTGCGCTGTGCAATCCATCCCAGAGTGGGTTTTGTACAGAGTTCTGTATCCTCCTGCCATTCATATTCCTTCTGATTTTCTCCTGTTATTCATTAAATGTGATGTAGTCTTAATTTCCAATCTTGGATGAGGCATTTTTCATTTTTTTCCTTATTCCCCTTTTTATCTTCCCCTGGGAGGGGCTAATCCTGCTCTGTATTTCATCTGGGCTTGCCCTGAGCTTTAAACAGAGGCAGCCAGCTTCATCGCCCTTCTTTGGATACGTTCCAGCATCTCAATGTCCATCCTGCAGTGAGATACATCTTGTACACACACGCACACACACACGAGAGAAAGCAATGTTCCCATTAAATATATAAAAGAAAGATTGCTGAAGGTGATATGTGAGTTTATCACGATTACTTCATTATATTTCTGCTACATAATGTCAATGAAAGGAAGGGAATACTGAAGAGCATTCCAAGAGCTAAAACATACAAGCCTGGAGTACCTGCTTGCTGTCTACAAGGTGTAATTCTTTCTGATCAATGTAACTAACAGAAAGTGGCAATAAAATACTTCCTAGAAGAACCAATGCCTAGACACACCTCTCCTGTAAAACCACCAACCACGTCTATTGTTAGCACATCAAAAGTTACTGACAATTTTAATTTGGATTTAGAAAAAAGTACTCAGCTATTGCATGGTAATGGGGTTTTGTTTGTTTTGTTGTGGTCTTGTGGTTTTTGTTTGTTTTAACTTATTTTATTCTTTGTTGTTGTTTTGTTTTTCAAACAGACCTGTATCGCCTCTAAACACCTGAATTGTTTCACCAATACAGACTATATAGATTTTAGTGACATCCAAAAAAGATCACCAACTAATAAAACTAATTTTTATCAACTCTCTTCACAGCTTAATTCTCAGAGAAAAAAAGTCCAAAGCAACAATAAAAATGCTAATTGAGAAAGTTTTGGGAAAGATGCTACAGACAACACAACTACATGCAAAGGAAATTAATTCTGTAGATGATGTGGAAAAGATGGCTTATAAAGTTAATGAGATATTACTTAGGGCAAGAGAAACAATTAGACTATTAACAGTGAAGATGAAACAAACATTTTGCCATCAAATATAAGGAAACTAATTAAAAGTGAAGTGAAAATTAAGATATAAATATGAAAACAAAATCAAACAAGATAAAGGCCAGAGTTCATGGACTCAAAATCCAAATCAATGTGTTCAAACACACAACACCTATAAGAACCTGAAAGGACTGTAATTTATCTTTATGTATTTTTTTGCACATGCTAAAACAGAAAGATCCTTCCGCCTTTGGTCATGGATTGGTCTACTTTTTTTAAGAATCAAAAGGGATTTTAGAGGCATCAGAAACAAAGCTAGGCAAGGGGGTAATTGTGAAGAGTGACTGCTGAAAAAGCAGTAAGCTGTCGCGCATTTAGCTGATCATTCTGAAAAAGCCGTAAAGTTTAAAAGGGAAGGTTCTTCTCTAAGGCATGTTACAGGCATATGCAGCAACTGGATGAGTGAAATCTATAGCTATTAGCTTGTACTGCTTTACAAAATACTCTTCTAACATTACAGAACCATGACAGGTGTCAGATCCAGTTCTGCTTACACCACTAATCTAATTCACATAACCTCCTGAAACACTGGGGAATTTATACTCAGTAACACATTGTAACCAGTCTTTCCTTCTGAATGCCATCACCAGTTGGGACTCCATGCAGACACTTCAGGTCCATTCGTTCAGAAGGGCTTTTTAAGAGTACTGCATGGTCTCAAGTCTCCAGTTAACAATGTCAACAGGTTCTTGGCATGCCATCACCCATCAGGTTTCATCAGTCTGTTCCCATTTTTCAGTTTTGCTTTCCAAGTTTTTATTTCCTCCTTATCTTCTTCCAAAACCCTGGAGATCTTCTGATCACCCCTCTCCTCCTACCATTTCTGAACACTCCCACCCATTACTAGCCTACCAGACAATGCCATCCTTAGCAGGCTCCTCTGTCAGTACTGACATCTCAGATTGTCTTTTTAATGTTTTGTTCCAAGATGTCCTGCAACAATTTCAGACCAAAGGATCTGTGCGAGCCATTTGAATTTTCAATGCTTTCTGTTAAACCATCCCACATTTGTGAAAGCTTCAAAATCACATATTATCCTTAAAAAAAAAATATAACAATCCTTATTACATATTATCCTTAAAAGTCTCTTAAATTTTACCTTCTGCCACAATACCATAGGCATGGATTGGCAGTTAAGCCATTTCCATGCCATAATTACTACTCACAGTGCTGATCACAGCCATTTCACCTTTACTTGGTGCTTCCCTTCTCTCTTTTCTCATAGTTTACATTACAAATATCTTGGTGTTGTCTTAAACTAGCACGTGAATTGTTCTGAATAAGAACCAGTCTACATGTTAATTTCCACTAGCCTAGCGGCCTCATCTTTCAGGACATATTTTAGTGCAACTAAAAGTTTTTATATTGTTTCTAACAGATCTCACATCATTCCTGTAACAGTGAGCATTCCTCATGCTCAGAAAAATATAACCAAATAATGTGGAATGTCTTAGGAAAATTTCCAGAAATGAGGAGGAGAGAAAAATAACAAGAACAGAACATCCTAAAAGCAAATTTCAGAACATAGAATGCAAGGAAATAAGTATACCTTCTGCTGTTATTTAAAAATATCCCTTGCTAATTTAGCCTTTGAACAATGTGTGGCATTGTCTACATAACATGAAGCAAACCTGTAATGTTGTGTAATATATAATTGCTTAATAATGAATTGTTGAACAGTGTGTTCTCAAGAGAAGAAGAATAAGCATTTTCCCAGTAATTAGCTTTTTAATTCTGATTAGCCACCCTATACACTAACAGCCATACATTCTGTATCTTATAATGACCAGGTCAGCGTAGGATAAAGTCTCAGTCTTAAGAAGTGTCACAATTACCTCGCTAATCTGAATCACATCCAAATCACAACAGAACACTAACCAGTGCGTGCACAGTTCTGACCCAGCTGGTAACACCTACTCAATACAGAGCAATGACACACAAAAGACACCATGTGAGGTCCTCAGAGAAGTGCTGCTATATTAGCGTGCAGCTCTGTACCAAGACATTGCCATGAGGTAACAGTTCTCCTCCTGCTCCCTCTGGGGCTATCTGCAGCACCGCACTGTAGACACCAATACCAAAGACAGAATTTAAGGTGACTCAAATGCCAGCAACTAAATAACAATTACAAATGTTACAATAATATTACAATGCAATGTTTTTAAGCATATATCCTGTTACATTTAATTGGAGTTATACATACATTTAAAACCCAGCAAACATCATAACCCATAAACAGCTTAAGTAGCTTCAGCAAGTGCTCTGGAATAAGTACTTGCAAAGAAACCCCTTAAAGTACCATTATCTGTTTTACTGCAATATAACAGGAGATCCTACTCACTCTTGCTTCCATACAAAGTAATTAAAATATTGAAGAACTTGTTAAATTTACAGTGAGTTAATTTATTAGGGGTTTTGAATTTTTTTTTAATCAATTTGAAAGAAAATAAGGTTAAAATTGAGTAAACTTGCAATATACTCTAAGAACAGAAGTACAATCTATGAAGGAATTTCCTTGACCATCTGGTGCTACATGCACTGACCACACCTTGTCAAGTCACATGCACTTTTTTGAGCACTGGAAGGCATAAAACATCTTAAGTGATATTTTGTTCTCTTGAAAGTGAGACATTGAAAGGATGAAGTAAATTTCTCAAATCTTAAGTCTGCTAGTGACAAGCTATGGATGCAAACTGTTTCCAAAATTTCACTCTGCTATTCTAATCAGGACTAAAGAGATCTTATGTGATTTTCCACTGATCTCTATGTTATGAATGCCAGCATTGGAAGCTAAAAGTCATGCCTCGCACTCCCAGTAAGGGGCCGTCTCCAAGAAAAATGCTGACTAGATATCTGGAAGGGATGATTTTCAACCAACTTAATTATACTTGTACAAAAAGCTGCATGGACACTCTTGTTTCAGCTCCCACTAGGTTTACTTCAGTTTTATTTAAGTTCTTTTTCCTATGAATGCATTTTAGTTGAACTGAGTAAGCTGCTTTCACATACAAAAAAGAGTCCATAAAGGGATTTGTAAAAGTTTACTTACACAGTGCAGCTCATGCCTTTAAATAAACTTTCTCATGTGAACAATATCAAACTGGCACTTGTTTCCAAATTCCCAAAACAAATTTAAAAGCAGGACACATTCTTTCCTCTCCAGCACAATCAGAGACTCCACTGACTCAGTGATGATACTTCTAGACAATACCCTTTTTATTCCGTGTATGCTCTTAAGGCACCCCCAGGGAAACTTCCATTTCTAACAAACAACAAGAGAACACGGCTGGAATTTAAGAAAGATTCCTAAAGAAGCCACCTAGAAAGAAAAGATTTGGAAGACAGTACATCTCATGATGGCCCTGAAAATCCAGCAATACATCACTTACCAAGGACAAAGATATAAGTATGCACAATAGCTGTACTCAAACATAACTAAGCAGGAAAGATCCTTTTACACAGAATCATGGCTGAAAACAGATGTGCATTTCACGCTTCCAATAGGTTTTGATAAAGTTATAGCTTAAGAGTCACAAAAATAGGTTAGACGAGGCATTGGAGGGGTCATCAAGTTTCCAACCAATGAAATAAATAGAGCTCCATGATCTAACTGATTAAAATGCTATGAATCACGTCAAGATAAAATAACCACCATTTTCATTACATGTTCTGAATTAGTTAAGTTACATCTGCTCTTCTGGACACATTAGCTAAGCGAGCACTGGAGTGGCAATGCCTAGTTTCCAGCTCTTTGACTTTGTTTTCAAGAAAAATCAAATGCCATACATCACAGGGGACAGAACTAAAAGACATAAGATAGAAAGGTGCCGTTAAGGAGGCTGTATGCTCACTGGACCCCATTCACAATCTCAAAAGTAGCTGGATGCATTTGGCAAAAAGCGATTGACATTTATGTTTTCCTCAGTAGACCTAATTAGGTCTGACATACATCCATTCACACTCAAATAGGCACAGAAGCCTTCAAGGTTATTTTCCAATTATTTCCACATATACTGCCTCATTCTGAAAGGACTGGGAGCCTGAACCTTTAAAAGATGCTACAGGTGCTGCTCATGCATCTTCTCTCTGCACTCAAACCCTTAATAAGAAAAATACTTATTATTCAAAGCTGGTGGCTTTCAATACAGGAATTCTAGTCTCAGCCTCTTTGATCCCATTTTTATTTGTGATTGACAGAATTTGTAATCACACAAATGGTATAAGCACTGTTCTAATATTGTAAAGTTGTTTTAAATGCCAAAAGAAAAGAGTCTTGTTCATAACACTATTATTAATGTAATAACATTACATCCATCTGAAAAGTGTAAAAGGTGCTAAAGGATGGTAAAGTAAATTTTCACACATGGAAGACATACAGGTAATACAACTTCCCCAAAGAGGTTAAGAAAGATTAAATTTAAGATAAAGGTCACTTGAAAAGACACATCGCATTTAGCACAGTATCACAGGGCTGATAGAAAAATCCCCAAACTAAAAGTGTCTTCTTTCTTTGCTTTTCTCATAAAAGCAGAGCTTCTGCTAGGTTTATATAAACATTTTTATGAAATGTCAGCAGCCCATCAGTAGTCAGCTGCATTTCCACAATGGCCAGTTTACTTCTGAAAAGGGCTGAATTCTTAATTTAGTCCTTAAATACCATAACATTCAGAATCCTGCCTCCTAAAAAAACACTTTTTTCCTGTGGTACATGACAGAATTTATAATTTGCTATATCATGAACAGTTTGACAACAGTCAAATCAACAACGCAATTGACAGTTTATCTTGCAAAAACAACCCAAAAAACCCCAAAGCTCAGTGCAACCTGTTTGGTTTTTTTTTTCCCCAATACCACATCTATTCAACTACATTTGCTTTGCTTCTGATGATGGCATGCAAACTGCCAGAAGCAGAGGCTACAATCTAAGACACTGCAATGACATCCTTTCTGCAAGGGTTCAGGAACTGATCTTTAGGTTCTGATAAAGCAAAAAGTGTTATCTTGAAATCTGGAATTAAAGTGAATATTAAAAGAAAAAAAAAATCACTACCATTATTACTAGCTAAACTTTAGAGGTCTTCAATGGGATATTTCAAAAAGTAGAATTGTCTATAATTTATTGATGATGAACTGAGGCACAACAAAGTCAAAAGTTTCCCCAACATGACACAGAACAGGATTCAGGAAAAGAATCCAAGTACCTACAGGGTCATGATAACTGGAAAGGAGCAGACTGACAAAATGCTACTCTTTGTACTTCACTACACACAAGATTCTTTCCCAGAGGCACCTGCATAAAAGGGGAATAACCAGCAATATTAATGTGTTTAAGGCAAAAAATAAGTTTAGTAGCTATGAAGAAAAAGATTAGAACTATGTACATAACAGCTGAGAAACAATTAACTTCAATGAAGATTCGGAGTGCCAGGACAAACCCTTCCTAATACATACAAAATGTTGTAGACCACTAGGATATCAAAAACTATAAGGAATTATCAGGAATTATCATGAGAACAGAGAGAGAGTGTTTTCTAAACATGTGGTTAGCTATCTCTGACTTTCCATATAAATATAATGATGGCAAATACCTACGCTTTTTTAGCTGCTGGTTTTTTTTGGCTGCCAGTGCTGTGAGCTGTAGGTCTGCCCAGGCTCTGAATACCTCCATGTTGAGCAGGACTCCATGAAAGCGCTGCGTTCATCCAGGGGGCTTCTCTGTACATGAGAAGACTTTCAAGGCGGGAACAGAATTGTGTCATCTACCTCCTCTACCTTAGAGGTTCTGCATGGATTTCAGGGTGCTAAAATAATACAGCAATAATCCATTCAATGTTCAGCATTTTACTTAAACCTAAACTTCAGAAGTTTAAAGTTGCATTCCTAATTTAGATTTTCTGTATTATATTCAGCGAAGCTTACTGGGTCAGCCTCTGCAATGTACCCTAGGTATCTTACACTGTTCCCCATTGTATTATTCTGGAACTCCAACAACATCATTTCAGGATTCGGTGCTGATAATAGCACATTTCAAATCTTAAACTCATTTAATTCATGTTTCACTCTCACAGGAGACTGGCTATTTACTTCTATCCTCTAAGGAAGCTTATAGCATGAATGGCAAAATGTCAGGAATAATTAGGAAAACTAATTTTATGTCCCTAAAGAACAAAATGTCATCTTTGTCCTCTTAGGCAGGGTGCTGTCTTCTCTAAACAATGTAGAATGTATTTTGGCATCCATTAAGTAAATTCACACCAGCATATCATTTAGAGACTCCCTGTATTTATTCCTGAATCTTGCTCCATTTCTTTCCTCTGTTTTATGACATAACCTTCTGTGCCCTCTATAGTCATAGCCTACTGCAAGAGTGGTAGGAAAAAAAAAATATATTAGATTCAACCCCCCTATTCCTTTCCCAAGGGAAATCACAGAGGTTTTGCTGCTCAAGACTATTCAACAACTTACGATACAGCAGTCTAGAAAACACTCTGCCCCAGCCACCTCCTCCTCTTCTCCCTTTACCATCCCGGATGGTTTTTATTTCTATGAAGCAGTTGTTACGAACGCTCAAGCACTAGCATTTGACATGCCTATCCAGGACCATCAGCGTAAATTAAACTTCCAGGCAGAGGATTAAGTATAATTCACAATATAAGCACAGCTGCTTCTTGATGCAAGATACCAAGGAAAACATCTTAGTGCCACACCTTTTCCTAAATCCTACAGTATTCTAGGTCAGTAGCTCAAAGTAACTTTAAGCAACTAAAAAAACCCCACAGTTGCAGAGTAAGAATATAATTTGTTTCAAAGTCCCAACTTAGGTGCTAAGACACATTCTGGAGCCAGTGGTTTGTTACACACCACCCTTCAAGTGCTGACAAGTTTTGACAATGCTGCCACCGATCCTGATTTTTAAAGCTGAAGACAGTAGATGTTAATTCACCTCAGCCATCTGTCAATGCAGCAGATAAACACATTGCACACAGATTCCATAACTGATGTACCTCAGATCACCAGGAATCCTGTAATTTGATGCATGCTTTCTCACGGGCTATAATAACGACTGTATAAATTACACTGACAACAGGGTTTGTCTTTATAGTGACATGCACAAAAAATAAATATATCTGTCAGCATAAAGTGGTTTAAACTATAGAGAGACTCTTGTAGACACATTCCTTTGATGATTTTTACCCTCAGAAACAAATTTTCTGTATGGAAAAAAAAAGAAAAGTAGTTTACTGAAGTTTGTTGGTTTGTTTTTTTTTTTTTTTTTTTAAATCTAAAGTACCTTTTGGCCATCAAGAGGAAGTAGATTGCTAGAAAATGTCTGTCAGTTTCTAGAAGACATTCTAGTTCTTATCAATACAAAAGATCATCTGTAAATGCTAACAGAATAAGAGAACTTGTAAATGTCCAAATTTTGTTTAAGGTATTCTCTCTGAAATCTTTAGAAATTCAAATGCCAATCAGCAGCAGTGTGGAAACTGATGAAGTTACATCAGAGACAGACTTCACTGTCTAGTAAATTTGCAGTAATTGCAACACAAAATTTTCACTCCTTATTTGAGAACTTATGGAACTTCACTCCTTATACTCCTTTTCATACATCTGTGTATTTTCAAGGTTACCTGTGATTTTGCTAAAAATCACATTTGGATAAATATCATTACTGTACTACAGAAGAAAGCAGCAGTAACTTACAGAAAGAAAACTTCAAACCACTCGAGTAAATCCTACTTGCCCGAGTAGCCCAGTTGAAGCTAGCATATAATAACCTGAATAAGAAAGTCTGCAGAAAGGGCCTGTCCTTCAGCACCCAACATGAATACAGGAAGCTTTCTCTGATTCTATGTATATGACTCTTAAATACACATCTCAATCTCTGTGCTTTTGTATGGCTAAGTTTTTTACATCTAGTCCATTCCTCTGTCCTTAAGTAGAATCAGCTCTCTAGATGATTGTTCTTCATATATCCTTGAAAAAAGACAGGCTCCCGGTTACAGACTACATCACCTTCTCAAATAGTGTATTCCAGTGCTGCTTCCTGCTACCTACACTTTTCCCCCTTAATACCTAACTCGAGCCTTCTTTGCTGCACTTAAAATTAATTTCCTACTCAAATGCAACAGAAGCAGTGGGTTTTCTAAAGCCTGTTACATATGCTTTTGGGGAAGCTGAGAGGGACAATTCTTCTGTACAGACAGATTGTCACCTGCAAAGGTTCTTCCATTGATAGAACAGCAGGCTTTCCTGCCTGAATTTTCATCTTTTGATAGGCTCCTCCACACGAGGAAAGTAAAAAACCTGCTTTTACCTACTGTTTCTATCCTAAGGTGTGTACTTTCCATTGTATTTACCATTAAGGGAAAAGAAGAAAAGGAATGATTAAACAGCAAATGATCAGACCACAAAAAATACAAGTTTATGAGAGTTTATAAAACATTACTAGCTCTTCCTATGTATTCCTAAATTTAGACTTCCTCTCTGCAGTTCTAATTTACACTATTTGGGCTGTGTAACTGCATTATTTTAGATTTCAATCCCTTTACTTGGACTCTGAAGCCTAACATTTATTCAGTTCCAACTTTGTTGTCAAAGGAAACTGGCTATTTATTTCAGCAAATGTATTCAGCAAATGTAAATCTGGGTGAGAAACAGAATAGTTGGGCACAATGTTGTGCAAGTTCAGCACAACTACTCACTCACTGTCTAAATTCAAGCCTTTTCTTCCTCCTTCTGGGGTTCGCAATTATAATGTTTATAGATAAATAAGGATAGAACCTATGGAAATAATTTTGAAGCTTTCAATAGCTCACAGTAGCCAGCAGTAAATTCAGCACACTGTGCAGTATCTTACTGGAGAAAGTTGTTCCTGCTGCCTAGAAACAGTAACCATGTACTACAAGGTTTAGTTTTATTTTTTGGTTTGGGCTGGGTGCTTTTTATTTTTATTTTAAAACCATACAAAATACTCAAAGCTAAAGGAGGAAGTACTGGTCTCTGAAATTCTGAACCTCATCACAAGAGCTCCAAGATCTGTTCCCAGGTTTCAAAGATGTCCTCTGTGACATGACACTAGCTGCTTGATACTCTGTGCTGCAGTACCCCAGGATATACCAGTTCCATTTTCCACAGGTCTGTCCGATCTATTTAAACAGTAAAGCAAAGAACTCTCTCCTTTGGTGGGTTCAGTGTTTCAGATTTATAGATTTGGAGGCCAGAAAGGATGGCTGTGCCAATCACAGAATTTCTGAGGCTGGAATAGATCTCCAAGATCATCAAGTACAGCCTATGACCCAACACCATGACATCAGCTAGACTATGCCACTAAGTGTCACATCTAACTTTTTCTCCAGGGATGGAGACTCCACCACCTCCCTGGGCAGTCCATTCCAGTGTCCAGCCACCCTTTCTGTGAGGAAGTGCTTCCTAAGATTCAACCTAAACCTCCCCTGGTGCAGCTTCAGGCCATGCCCTCTCGTCCTGTCACTAGTTGCCTGGGAGAAGAGCCCAA
>JANHGN010017986.1:12668-29333 GCA_024605025.1 Megaceryle maxima
GAAGGGACCTGTTACACCTATATTAAAAAAAGGTAGAAAGGAGGACCCTGGGAACTACTGACCTGTCAGCCTCACCTCTGTGCCTGGGAAGATCATGGAGCAAATTCTCCTAGAATGCCTGATAAGGCACATGGAGGACAGGGAGGTGATCAGGGATAGCCAGCAGGGCTTCATTAAGGGGAAATCCTGCCTGACAAACCTACTGGCTTGGATATGGATTTGATGATATTGTAGCCATTCCTTATTAGAATTTTTGGAGTAGGTCTTCCATCTCCATCCCACCAAATGTTCCCACTGTGGCTGATTCTATCAATACAATGTCTTTCCCAGCCAGGACAACAGCTTCATTGTTTACTCATTTCATCATCAGAAACCTTTGAGTTGCCTATATTTTGACAGAGACCTCAAGACCAATTGTGTGAGACCCCAAATGTAATCTGATAGTCTGCAAAGAAACAAGGCAGACAATGGCTGAAAAAGAAATACTGTTAATACTGTTCCATGATAGAACTGGGAATGAAATTTAGATTTTCTTTTGCCTGGGCTGTTTCACTTTGGCACTATACCAACTTCCTCCTAATCTAAAAGGCTACAATTGTCTTCTTTATTTCTGCTTGGACTGTCAGGTGATCTGACTTTTTCACAGGTAACCATGAATTTATCCTCAGAAGGATAACCTTGATGCCATTACTGTCCCTGCTGGTTTTCAAGAAACTGAAGCACCAAGAGATATTTAATGCTGTTCCCTCTACCCCTTAGGTTAGAGTGTGACAGTTATCAGGAAGAGTCTTATCAGCCCCATCAGACTACCAGAACTGTCCCCTTCTCTATGCATGTCTCTTTTCAGTTTCCTTTGCACTTGTATTAACAGAATAAATAACCCTAGAGAAGTTATGCTTGCAATAGAGACTAGTTAATAACATTTCTAAATCAAGATTTGAAAATAATTTCTCAGAATAAATAGAAATATATTAGAAATAAGTATCATAAAAGCAGAAACCTTGGGAGGATAATGAATGCTCTAAAGAGTAATATATAGTGTTACTGTGATATTTTAGCCAGCAGTACAGGAAAACAAAAGTGGTGGAAAAGTTAAAGTCCCACTCTAAAATAAAAAAAATGTATGGATGTTAAAAGATGTGTACCAAGAAGCAAAAGGCAGTTTTAATATTCTTGTAGTAAAGGAAAGAAGGCATCAGAGTAAAAAATAAGCTCATTGTTAATATTGAATTTTACCCTAAATTCCCGATCACAAAGCCAAATCTCTCATCTGTATGATTTACTCTGAATTAAGGAGAAAAAATGCAACAACAGGCTTCCATAAAATAGAAGTATTATGCTTTAAAAAAAATTAAATTGCCATATAATTCACCAAAACTGTGCATCTGTGCTAAAACAATGTAACTGCAGTTGCATACAGCATCATTCCCCCCACCCTCCTACCCCCTCATAGTAACATGTCTTAATCTTCCTCAGGTGACCAAACATTTTTGCTACAGGAATAGCAATATCTTTACCTGATAAAGGAAGAAAAAGAAAAAGTCAAATCACCCATTTGCAAAACCATCACCAATATCTGTGGGATGAACTGTTTCCTAACCTCTGTATTCACCCATTTCACATGCTCATATTAGTATTTTTTTTTTGTTCTGGAAAATATATTGAATTCATCAGCTCTTCTATTCCCATTGCAAGACTACAGAGAGATCAGTCAGGAGACTTGTAGGGATTTAGGTATGAAATAACATTCCAGATTAAAGTTCATGCTCTTAATATTTCAGGGATGCAAACCAGACAAAGAACTCCAGACTGCAGAAGAATGACCATCCTCACCTCTCAGGAAGGACTTCAGAGTGCTGATGTGTGTTAAACTGTCACCCCAGGGGCAAATTACCTAAGTCAATAAATGTTCCCATCCATGTCTGATGACATAGTTGTCCCTCCTCAAGTTTTGAAATCTGATCTTACTGTATAAAGAGGAGAATGAAGTGTCTCCAAAATAATGTCTCATTTTCAATCCAGTCTGTCCTTTACTGATTCCAGCTAAAAGATCATCATGTATAGTGTGCAGATCTTTCACCATTAAGCTTTCTGAAGAAGCATGTTAACAGTCAAAAGATAAATATTAGCCAAATAACAGCATATTAATTTGCAATTCAAAATCATGTGAAAGATACAGGCAGGTCCCATATTAGAAATGGACAACATCAGAATGGGCAAAAAACATAAGCCATGGCTATACAGGTACTACCTTATACTAAAATTTAATCTGTAGTTAGCATGAGAAATTTTCATCATTTAATGTCCAGAGAGTAGTTTACATAAAATCCCTTTTTTGTCTTGCACAACCACACAATGAATAAGTACTCACATCATATGCATCACTTCATATGCATCACATGCACATACTCATCATATGCAAACATAAAAATCATTAACATTACTAATTAGAGTAGTAACCTTGTTGGCAAACTCAACAGAAAAGGAAAGGGAATTTGCTTAGGGGACAGCATAACATCTGATGCCAAAATGAAAATGGGTAAAATAAAATGCACAGAAAACTGCCTATGAAATCAGGTGAGAGAAAAAAAAAAAAAATTCTCTTACATTTGACTGTCCCTTGGTAGAATGGAAGCTAATACACACAGCATGGTTCTTCCTTGCTGTTTTGCACAGCTTAAAATAAGACAAGGGAATATTCTTGCAAATAGTATAATAAGACACAGTTAAACCTATGCTTTAAGATCATTGTCTATTACTTTTGTGTACAGCTTTATGCTTTTTTTTTCTACAAAATTGTATTTTTACAGGTATAAGCAAAAATGAAAGGGTTTTTTTGTGTTTTGTAAGATATTTTGATAAAAAAAAATATGAACTGTTTTCATTACTACTTGAAGCTTAGGAATTGTTATTTTGATATTTTCCAAAAGTAGATGTAAAACTTTCTGGGTTTTACATACATAAGGTTTACTGCAGTGATATTTCCAACTATTTCTTGCCCTTGAAAAATACACTGAGACATAAAAGGAAATATTCTGAATAAAATGAAATCTATACCTTTCTAGTAAAAATTTTCCTCTTGAATGAGATATTTTTATGCAGGAGTCATGAAGTGACTAAAAGTTATAGTAAGTGAATTCAACACCAATTCAACTTACCCTTCAACATTTCACAACAATATGGCCTTTATGGCAAGAATAGTAACATAAGTGCAAATCATTGTAGAAAATATAGTGCACTCAAGGACTCAAGGATACTACCATGAAAGCTTTCTAGGTTTCATTCTGAAGAACAGAACATGACTGAATTTTTCAAAAATTGGTATAACTTAAATGAGTCAACAAATGTAAAATTTAACAGTAAACCATGAAAGCTATAAGATGATGGATTAGACATTACCCACTATTAATGTATTTCCTACAGGAAAAAATATGTAAATAGCAAGAATTTATTAACAGATGAATATTCCTTCTGTAGCTATTTAACAATAGCTTGTTAATTACAAAGTCTGTCTACTGTAACAGTAACTCCACATGGCAAGTTCTACAGATAATCATGTCTATACCATCTCTATCATCAATGCCTTTCGTGAATTTTGGCCAATCACATATTTGTGTTCATCACTACAGTGGAGATATTAATTATAGAATTAATATATTTCACCTTCCATTTGCAAATTGTTCATGCATAGCTTAAAGTTTACTTGAATTTCTTCTGCATAATTAATCATTCAACTTCTCAGTTTACAATTTTTTTCCACTGAAACTCATGCAAAGCTGGGTAATTTTGCCTGGAAATGTAGATGATATTATGGGTTTTTTTTCCCCTAATTGGGTAAAGTCTAGCTTTTAACCAATTAAATTTTTGTTACCAGCTGCACATACCCACAAATTCCTAATTACCTTCCACAAAATATTGGCAGAAATATAATAGGAAATAATGCCTTAGTTAAGGAACATGAGTAACTCGAGTAAATACTGCTAAATAATATTTTTAAAAATTTATTTTTATTCATCAGTTTTACCAAGAACTTTAAGAAATGTTATGCTAATGTTTGTACCATGTTATTAGAAAGCAATTGGATGTTAACAGTAGTAGAAATAAACAATAATGATTTAAAATGAGTATATGCTTTCTAAAAGAGGTATTAGTATATATAATATTTTTATAAGTTTTTTTTAGATTTTAATTATATGTAGAAAAATAATTCTAAGGTTTGCAGCAAATCTGACAAATTTGAATGGTCATCACCCCCACTGAAATGTCAAAATATTTTCCTCAGAACCCATGAATGTTTCCAGAACAATCTTTTACTTCATAGTGAGAATCTATTCAGAGAGAGATGGGAACAGCACTTGCGGAGAGCAGGAGGTAACTTGTCACTGTTACACAAAAAATACAAGTAGGAAATACTGGACAAAAGAAAAGAAAAACTCAAACCAAAACATTGCGGAGTCAAGGTCACTGCAAAGTTAGGATTAAACAAACCTGCTATGTATCACCAGAAAGGTGAGTGTAAATCCAAAGTAAGATAACTGCAGTGTTCATTAGAGACCCTCTTCATTTCTCAAAATGGCATTCTTTCTGGGTCAGGCCAGCAGAAAGTCAGGATTTCTAGAGAAAGAAATATGCCTTGTTGATCTAACAGGGAAGGAACAATTATGTTATTTCATAACAGCATACTATGATTCAAAGGTATTTTGGATTTATATCCCTGATTCTCACTTTAAGTCTTTGAAGATACAAAGCAGAAATTAATCTTGTTAAAATGTATAGAATATCAAAAGCAATTCTCTTAGATTACAGTCATATTCTAAAGTTTCTGTCCTTTTAGAATGATATTTTTCACTTTCAAGGTATAAATTAGAAATGTCCTTTCAGATTCTGAAAAAATAACAATGCGAGATACAAGAACGTGTTTTATTAAAAAATGACAGGCATTGCTTACAGAGTTAGCCTTGTAGGCTAATCTCTGTCATATGACAGGAGTATTACATTTAGGTCATGTACCTACTGACTTTCCTTCTGATATGTTGAGAACATAAGTGAAATGCCATATCAGGATCTACTTCGTTCCATTCTTTAGTTTTCTGTGCATCTCTAATGCAGTTTATTTTTTTTAAAAGCCTTTACTTTTCTTGGAAGATTTCAAATAGGAACCTTGAACATACTGTGAACTATAAACCCTGAAATTTGCATTAAGCTTTGTTTTCGAGCTAAAGATCAGCCTTTAACACTGTTTTAGAATAGGGCTTCACAAAACCAGCCTTAAAAAAAGGTTATTGTCTTCTTACCTTGAGTATGAATAACTCTACTCCATGGATTAGTTCATTTCTGAAGAATCATCAGGCAGTCCCTGCTTCAAAACTTCTTTTGGATCTGTACTTACCTGTGGAAAAGAAGAGCAAAGAGAGATTAAGGGGAAAACTACACAACAATAGATTTATTTGTTAAAACATGGGATGATCAAACTTTGACATATTAACCAAACTTAGGCAATTTCTTCATCTAAATCATACACTGCAATTAAAAAAATAGAGCATTTTCAATCTAAGCAGTTGCATGGAAACCATTCCATTCTGTTCCAGCAACACATAAGCAAATCAAGACGTAACCAGGTTTATTTCTTGTGTGCGAGAGACTGGATGGTTCAGGACAGTGGCACATTGTTTCTAATTATAGTTGCTGTTACTTTTTCATGTGAAACACGATTGAGAGAATTTCTGCATTGCAAAAGGACTTATACAATTATTTAGGTTAAACTATTATAGTTGTGACATTTTCTGTAACAATGATTCTCTAATTACTGTTCCAGAGCCCCAAGTACTAGTTAGCCACAAAGGATGCCTATAGGTATATATAATAGGTTAGGTCTAGGTTACCTATGTCCCAAAGCCTCTTCTTCCATTTCAGAATAAGGTGAAAAATGTCTCTTAATATGGTTACAGTATTTGTAATACCAAAGCGTTTTACAGAAAACCAATACAGACACTATATCTCTTATTTTCTGGTTAAGAGGAAGTAGTGACTGACCATGATTTTTTTTTTTTAACTGTAACTAACTTTTCTTCTTATCTTTCTCTTACCAGTTAACAGAATGAATGGGGAAAAAAAAAAAAAAAAAAAAAAAGGAAAAAAGGTCAAGATGATGATGTAGATTATTTGTAGATTATTTACGAAGCAGTAACTGATTTCTAGTTTAAAAATGGAATCAAACCAGAATGCAATAAGGAAGTGAAGTACTCATTATTCTGCATCTTGAGATGCACTCTTAACTTGAGATGAAAATACAGCTTTTCAACAATCAAAAAGACATACTTTTTACTATAGTAAACCTTTTAGTGTGTGAGTGACAAGGTGGGAGGTAAAATAAAGTTTCTGAATAAGCTATGCTTTTTTTAATCAAAGGAAACATGGCTAGCTGCATATACAATTTGTCTTAAACTCTTCAGAGGAGATTTGCCATCATCTTTCAAGGTATTTCTCTACTCTTTTCAAGTCACTTAGATATATAAACATACATAGCATTTTGTGCTATGTATCATTTTGACAGTTTACAGAAGAAATCACAGTAATGCACAAGCTCTTACAAAGGTTCTATTTCATGATACATTAAAGCATTTATGTCCATAAAGTAAGATGGTTATATACATACACATACATACACATATGCTTTATGCAATTTCATGTATAAAAATGTTACATTACTGCATATATAGTAAAAAATCTCCATTAAAGTCAGCAGATTTTGAAATGGAGGAGTGGGAAGCTGTACAGTCTGCATGTCAGGTTGAAATAAACAAATAAAACCCAACAGGAGGTAGAGATACACAGGTTACGCAAAAGTTGACTAACATGGAATCATTCTTATGCCAGGAAAAAAAAATATTAGCCTATGCATCAAAAACAAAGAAGAGAGTGAGGCACTTAGGAGCCAATGGCAGTGGAAATGTAGTATACTTCTGACTGTGCCATGAGAGATGCTGACTGAAACTTTTCTTGGTGTTATGATGTTTGTATCATCTCTCCTGAATGAGCATCTTCTTGTATCTAATGAAGGATGAGTGCACACTGAATTTTTAGTATAATTTAGCCTGAAAGTCAACCAACAAGAAGAAACAAATGCACTGGAAATTAGCCTCCTACAAACTCATAAGTCTTCCAACAACTCATTTATTAAAAAAAAACCCCAAACAACTAAACATAAGTTTGTTTGTTTGTTGGTTTGGGTTTTTTTTTTTTCTGATCCTTATAACTATAGCTTCTTATTTTCTATTTTTTATGTCAGTGTAACTTTTAGAAGGTCTTCAGTTTATTAACTCTCTGAAACCAAGTTGTCCCACTAATCATATATCATTCTTAACCTATGAACATATTTTTACTTTTTTTTAGTTCTGAGATTAATTTCCAAACAGAATGAATGACCAAAAGAAAGAGCTATATTCTCTCTCTTGACAGTTGTATGTCTTAAGGAGCATTAACAAATCAAGAGATCTTTAATACTTATCTCAGTCTGAGCCATTAGTTATGAAAAGCTTTAATGCTATTAGAACTGAGATGAAGGAGGGAGGAGGAACCTATATTGTTTGTCAATTTGGTCTTATAATTTCAAATAACACTTATTCTAGAAAGAAATATAGCACTCCGGGGAAAAAAATAAAAATAAAAAATCTACAAAGCACAACTGACAGGAAGCTTTATTAGGATATCCATTTAGTAACAACTGAAAAAAATTCCGTGAATTTGGTGGACCAGGCAATATCTTCAATCTGATAATACTATTATGCCAATTCATTTTTCAAGTTGAATTTTTGGTAAATATATAATAGTAATATAACAGTTAAAGAAAAGCTAAAGAGGTTAGGACAATGGTAAATACCACCAGCTGTTGTTACTTGTCACTAACCATCGCCTGGATTTGCAAAGCATAGTGTTAGGTTACCATTCACAGTAGACAAGGTATTGATATTAGAGTGGCATTAATGATGATGTGCAGTGAGAGAAAGATGATATCTGAACCTTGGTTACTTTATTTCTAAAAAAATCAAAAAGATAGTTCACCTCCCCCACAGGCAAAACTTGGTTTAATTTAGGCAAAGGGAACATTTTTTGAAACAGAATTTATCAAAAGTCATCGTGTCCCTATCTGTGAAAACCAGTAACTTTTTCACTATGACAACAAGAACTTTTTCATTTTGTCCTGTGGGAGGGTTTTTGGCTGTTTTGTGTTGTGAGTTTTTTGTGTGTGTGTGTTTCTGTTTTTTTTGTTTGTTTGCTTGTTGTTGTTTGGTTGGTTAATTTGTTGTTGCTTTTTAATTACAAAATTACTCTATTGAAACTATTGACAATTTCCATATTTTGTCTTCATTTAAATTTTTCTTACAGGCCTGCTCTCCAAAAGTCCAATACCATACTAAATAACCATTTGATTATTTTTGTTTTCTGATGATATCTACCAGTGACATAGAACAAGAATGCTCACAGCTATTTGTTGCTTAATTGGTGACTGTCTTCTGTATCCATGGTACATAGTTGTTTATAGACTATTTGAACAAGTCATTGGTTCCCATCCTTGAAGCTGCCTGGAAGCTGTTGATATTCAGCTGCTTTTGCAAACTACTAGTGCACTCTAGGGTATTTAAAGTCCCTTGAGACACACATTCTAGAAGCTAGGGAAAAAAATACAAGACTGAAATTAAACTGATACCAGCAAGTTATTAATATATTTAATGATGCAGAACTTCTCACCCTGTAACAAAAAGAGAAAATATTTACACTGTTACTGGCACCTTTGCTTCCCTCATTCTTTCTGTCTCAAATTAGAAATATGTGGGCACATCAGAACTACTGTCCCTTGCTCAAAATAAGAAGAAAATATGTCACAATGGGAAGTTGATACCTACCAATCCATGTTATCAGATAGATGTCAGAGGGTAAATAAGCCTGTTAGAAAACTATATGTTCATTTACTGTCCTGATTTTGGCCTGACAGGCTTTCCATTATTCTCAGTCAGATATCTAGTTAGCTGTATGTTAGCTCCATTTTTGTCCCAGTCTGGCAACAAGAAACTCAAAGAGAAAGAGTTACCAACATGGAACAGTTGTATTACTCCTTAATAGTGATTTCTCAACATTAACAGTATTCCAGTGCATTGCAGAAGGTAAGTTCCTGAATTATACCAACCACCCCTACCTGTAGTGGGGCTGATTGGAGCTGTCATTTAAGTAGGAAGGAAATAAACCAGAATAGTTTAATCTCTCCAAGGTTCACTCCACTCTGAATTCTTTTTCCATACCCCTACCTTGTCAGCTACACTCTGCCACCCATGAAGTCCCACTACCTCTGTATACATGCATATACCCCATGGACAGAATGCTTTTTATAATTTAGGTTTTTCTCCTTCTTTGTCCATTGACCGACCTCTACTTCTCTAGTTAAAGTGAATGCTACTCTTACAGTCTCTCTGAGTCTTTTCACAATTCTATTCTTTTTTCTGACTAAACACCTGTCCTTTTCCAAAAGGAAACTGAAGTGAGAACTTCTCATTTTCTGCCCCACTTCAACTTCCCCCTTCCTACAGACACATGAGTTTCTCATAAATTTTAACCCTTTAAGCTTCCAAGTGATACTCTTGATCCTTCGTCTTGGTCTCATTTACTTCTGGTCTCAAACTTCCCCCCATATTTTATCATCTCATACCTTCTTTTGTGCATTCATTCACAACACATACACACATAAATTTGTCTTAACAAAGGTAACAAAACAGGTAATAGCACATGAAAAAATTAAACAATTTTTTTTTTTCTTTCAAGGGAAATGAAAATGAGTGGAAACCTACCTTGGATGAAACTCACAAAAATTTGAAAGACATATACTATGAGCATAGGAAGAAATTCATCTCATTACACAGTATTGAGCAATTGTTCAAGCCCTTTCAATCAGGCATTCATTTTTCTAATGATGGATATAGTTTTACTGCAAATTCAAACAACAGACTAAAATTTCTTTTATAATTTGCAGTCCCAAACATTATGCTGATGTAGCACAACAATGATTTTAGTGATGCACAGGCACAGATTAAGGGACTCACAATGGCATCATGTCAGGTGTGTATCTAAGGCAGACCTCCTTGTATCTCTCCCTTAAAATAAAATATCCAGAGATATCTAAGGACTTTAAATCCTTTGTACTCTTATTTTAAAAAAATATACTTTGAATAGTGGAACTTGTTTAAGTAGAGAAGATTCAACTCCACTGAATGAGGCAAATAAAAACTTTGGAAAACAGACTTCAAGACTGTAGCTCTCATTACAGTGCAATGTAGCTGCATGTCTACTGTAACTGCTGAACAAGCAAATTCTGCCCTTCACAGGAATGCATGAGGAAAAAAAAAAATCAGGAGGAACAAAAAATGAAAAAAGTGAAAAGTAATTACTGGAAGGCAAAGGAAGAAATATTAACAAGTAGGAGAAATCATATGAATTTTTTTTTTTTAGCTGTATATCAAATCTCCAAAATTAAGCACTTATTGTAGTTAACACAAGCTATTTTTATAAGGACAATTTAAATACACAGTTTCCAATTCAAATTGTGATATTTTGTTAGCTAACCAAATGCATTACAGTGTTCAGTATTTCTAGCTCTGAATAAATCTAATGTAAAGTATATAAAGGAAACATAAGTGGTTCAGATAGTTCTAAGTAGATGCAAGGATCTGGATGTAAAAAACACTAATTACCCATTTGTTCACCATTGTGATAAAATAAACTGAAAATCAGTAATGTACCGAAGATAACCTGGGAAGAGATGAGAGAAGGGAGAATTAAGAAAAACAGTTTAAATATTTCTAAGTTTATATCATCAGTAATAATTTTTAGAATCTTTATTAAAAATCTCAATATTTTTTTTCCAATATATGTTTCAGAAATCCTTTTGAAACTGAAAAATGGAAAAATTATCTACAGGAATATTTTTCCTCCTTGAAGAAGCAGGAAACTTTGCTCTTCAGGAGAGAAGCTTCCTATACAGAAGTAAGTATTGCTAATACTACTAAGTAATCCAACTAATAATTCACTAGGAGGGAAGTTTCCCTCTTTTGCTCTTCCTTATCTAAGTTCCATTATGCATTATATATGTATTCTATATACACATATGTATAAATACGTAAGAAAAGGGTCCAGAGAAATTGATCTATTGGTCTTCTATGGGTATGTAAAGTTGTACAATCAGTTGACAGTAAAAGCCCTTTGAAAAGGTGTATCATTTCCTCTAAAATCTTCTGACAGCTGTTCTGATATTTTATTGCTAAGAGATATACATTTGTACTTTGTTGTTGATTATATTTTCTCCAACAGATGCAATACTCTTATGAAATGAAAATACTTTAACACAATAAAAGCATAGCAATGTATTATTCTGTCTGGTCACCTTTTAGCAATGATCTTGAAATGACCAAGAATACTACTGTGTCATCCAACTAACAACCTTAAATTAAGGGCTGTAAAAATCTGAAATGTTATGCTGATACTGTTACATAAGAATTTGCTGTAAACTTGTTTCTAGTAGTTTCTTTATGTACATTGCTCTAAGATTATTTTGTCTACGAAAAGAAAAACAAAACCCAACAGGTGAAAGTAATTTCCAAAAGTGAAAAAAAATCCATCAGAGCTGGATCTATGCATGCAAGATCCAAGGGCTGGATATAATTTTTTTGTTTTGTTTTGGTTTTTTTTTAAGTGGTCAATTTAATTAGGCAGTGCAAAATCTATCAAAGGCTTATATCTCCAATTTCCTATCTATCTATCTATCTATCTATCTTCAATTTCTTTGACATTTACTTTAAATGTCTTTTTAAAAGGTAGTTCACTAGTTTAATGTTTATTAAAGCCTCAAAACAGAAATAAAGTTACCTTTGATACTATATTAGCTGATCACAGATGACACTTGTGACCTTTGTACTTTATTAATTTATACTGGGTTTATATGTCTATCCAAACACAAGTGTTATTTTGAATTTTCTCCATCTGCACTTTCTGTGGCAAAGAAGATTCAAATACAAGAGTCTTTCAAATAAATTATGATGATATCTTTTAAAATCAGTAGAGATATAATGTTAAAAGAAGCAGATATCCCTGTTCAGTAACAGCAGACACTTAAAAGACTACATCTGGAAACTGTATCCAGTTTCAGAAGTGAGAGAGAATTAATTGGAGTGATTCCAGTAAAGGTCTCTTAGGTCACAAAGACATATACTTAGCCTTCAGAAGAGGAAGTGTAAGGGGGATTTAATTTGTATTTACATCTACCTTGAAGAGAGATGGGTTCACCTTGACTAGCAGGCAGATGCCCACCCAGCCACTCTCCCACTCCACCTTCCAACAGGACAGGAAGAGAAAAAGGGATGAAAAGTCTCATGTGCTGAGATAAAGAGGGGCGCTTCACTTACCAATTACCATCACAGGGGGGAAATTAATTTAAACTATTACTAATTAAAATAGATTTAAGTAGTGTGAAACAAAGCCAAAAATTCAGACTTTGATCACTCCCTCCCTACTCTTTTCCCAGGCTCACCTTTACTCCTGAATCCTCTGTCTTCCTCTCCAAGGGGCACATGGGGGTGGGGAGACTGCAGTCAGCCCACAGCAGCCACTCTCTGCTGCTCCTTCCTCCTCAGGCTTTCCCCTGTTCCAGCCTGGAGCCTTCCCACTGACAGCAGGGAAACACCTGCCCCACCAGGGCCTCTCCCGTGGCATCTCTGCTGGGGCACCTGGAGCTCCTCCTGCCCTCCTCCCACACGCCCCCCGGGACAAGCAGGGCCAATTCTCAGACCGCTCCCCTCAGCCCTGGCTGCCGGGCAGCTTTTTGCCTTTTCTTAGCCAGGCTTTCTGACTTAGTCTAGCATGGGCAGACCTGAGCCCTCCTCACAGGGACCACCGTTTTAGACCATTGATCCAAATACCTTGTCAGTAAATCCAGTTCTGAAGTCTAAATGCCTTAATGTGTGTATTGGCTACGGCTATGCAAAACCTGATATAGTTGGACCTGCTGTGAGCAGAGATTGGACTGGTACACCTCTCGAGATCTTGCAAACAAAGAAGTTTTAAGTCAATGTATTTATTTACAAATTATACAGAACAGGTTTTGAATGCCTGCTTGGAGAAGTTAATAATGCTAGAAATAATTATATTAAATGAATCACTGGATGATTACCTCACTTATGATGTCTGGCAGACATAGGGTTTGGGAACAATGTGAAGTACCAATGAGGTTTTTAAAGAGCCCAAAGTTCTTCTCTGGTTTGTAAATGCAAAACTCACATTGAACAATCAACAGGAAACATATATGATAGATCCTATATCATTAAGTCCATTTTTGTGAAAAATTGAATAAATAATAATGGAATAAAAAATGGACTAAAATAATAAATGCACTACTGGTCTCAAGATCAGTGACATTTCAAGAAATTCAAAAGCAGCCCTGGAGGAGACAGCTTTAGCTTCTCCTTAGTCTGTTTTCCAAATATATTTGAGATTCCTTATGAACTTTTGACTCAAATTGCTTCAGTGCAACTTTATTTTTCCCAGAAGTTTCATTACCTTTGTGGACAATTTTTCCACTTACAAGAGGCACTTCAGTGCATTTCAAGATTACAGTTTCCTGTGGTACATCATTGTATAAGGACATGTAATTCAGTGATACCTTAGGAGTCTGACCAAAATGAAAGACAAGTATTTTTCAGTTGTGCAAATAAGTGAATTTTCAGAAGAGAGAGTCTATTGCCTTCCTTGCTGTCATGGTTTAGGGTCAGGGTGGGTCCTTATACCTGTAACAGACTCTTTCTGCTAAACCCCTCCCTCCCCAAAGGGAAAGAGAAAGGGAATAAGGGAGAGAGACTCAGCAATTAGAAAAGGAAACTAGAACAGCTTTAATGAAAATGAAATTAATAATAATAAAAATAGAATATGTACAAATATATACAAAACCAGTATTGAACCCAACCCCCCTGATGGTAATTAAATCACCTTCACTACTGGTGCTGTGGAGTAGGCACTGGGGGAGTCCCAGACTGGGCCCTGCAGCAGAAGGGAGCTGTGTTCAGGATCTGGATTCTGGTACCAGATTCAGGAACACACCAGTTGGGATCGAAGGCAGAATGGGCAGAGTCCTCCTTGGATGCTCCGAAGAAGGAACTGAAAGAGGACCTGATCCAAGCTGAGCAAAGCTGGCAAAGCGGGCCAAGAGGGGAGAAGAGCCCAGGAGCCCCCAGAGAGAGTGAGATCTAGACCTTCCAGATCCCTCTGCTTTATACCGAATATGACATATATGGGCTGGAATACCTTGTTGTTCAGTTTGGGGTCAACTGCCCTGTCTGCTCCTCCCTGCAGGTGTGGCCTTTCACTCTCCTGCACTCCCAATCTAGTACACAAGATCCAGCAGTGGCCTTGGTCTGCACACCAATCCTTGGTAGTAACTCTAAACATCGAGTGTTATCACTGCCAGCAGCAGACACCGTCTGTGAAAACAGGCTGCTGACTTCAGAAAGTGCAGTTAGAAGAACTGAGCTAAAAAGTAAAATCACTGGGCAGAACCATCTCTGTTCTCACCCAAACCACGACATCCCACCCCTTCTTCCATACCATTTACATCATACCCATCACTAGGTTATCACTTCTTTCTACAGAAAATGTTCATGATTGTAGATTTCCACCTGTTTTGACAGTCTCTCAGGGTAGGAAAAATGGAATTCATCACAGTTCATGCCCACAGGTTTCAGATTCATCTCAGAAGGTTACTGGATGCCACTTGATGAGGCTAGATCCTGCCATATTTTTCTGAAAGACACTTATTGAATACTGTTAATATTATGCAATTAAGATACAGCTTTGATCTGAGTATTCTCACCCAGAGTTAAATTTCCTTGAGTTACGCACTGTACTTCACCATCTTTCATCATCACCCACCAAGTACTTCCAGGTCCTTGAGCGAAAGCAGTCCCATGAATGCGTTTGCCTTTGCCCGAAGCAGGAAATACCCACAGTTTTCCCCAACAGATTCTTTTCATAAATGACAGGGACTTTATCTCCTTCTACTGTGTATAATGGGTCTGACTGAGCAGGACCTGCTTGACTGATGGATCCTCTGGTGTTAACTAACCAGGTGGGACTCCAAACAGCAGCGTTCCACTTCCAATGGTTTCCTACAAGACAGCAAGATGCATCAGTAAACACAGCATATTGCTTATCATTATCTGATAAGTGCTTATATGGTGGGCCTTCTTCAGCACATGTCACCACCTGTTCTGGTGGCATTCCAAAGTCTTTACCTTCTGGTCTATCCATGATCACTTCTAAGATTCCTGTGTGACTGAGATTCCCCATTCAAGCTCTCTGTGTGATTAATGCAACCCACTTAACTCCATGTAACGTCAGTGGCATGATGCATGGAAGGGAACTAACCCTTGAACATCCAGTTTGGGACTGGTGCCAGGAGGAGCTGTGCTTCAGTACCAATCACTTCTGAAACTTCAACTATTGTCTTACCTTTCTCAAAAACTTCTTCTGCTGGGTTACCCCACACGATGATGTCATCAATGTATTGCAGGTGTTCTAGAGCTCCAACTTTCTCCAGTGCAGTATGGATCAGTCCATGGCAAATGGTAAGGCTGTGTTTCCACCCCTGGGGCAGTTGATTCCAGGTGTATTGGGCACCTCTCCAGGTGAAAGCAAACTGAGGCCTACACTCTGGTGCTACTAGAATAGAGAAAAATGCATTAGCAATGTCAATGGTCGCATTCCACTTAACAGCCTTTGACTCCAGTTCATACTGGAGTTCCAACATGTCTGGTATGGCAGCACTCATTGATGGTGTAACCTCATTCAGGCCATGATAGTCCACTGTTAGTCTCCATTCCCCATTAGATTTCTTCACTGGTTGTATAGGACCGTTAAAGGGTAAATGAGTTTTGCTAACCACCCCTTGACTCTCTAGCTGACGAATCAGCTTCTGGATTAGGAGCTACAGAGCCTCGGTGCAATACTGTTGTCCATGCACCATTTCAGTAGCAAACAGCACCTTTTTATCCTCAACTATCATCTTTCCTACAAGGGCAGACTCCTCTGAAAGTTTAGCCAGGACAGTCAGCTGTTTCTTGTCCTCAGTCTCTACAGCTGTTATATCAAAGACCCATCGATACCCTTTTGGGTCTTTATAATACCCTTTCTTGAGGAAGTCTATGCCAAGGATGCATGGAGTATCTGGACCAGTCACTATATGGTGCCTTTCCCATTTATTCCCAGTTCGGTTCACTTCAGCCTCCAGTACAGTCAGCTCTTGAGATCCTCCTGTTACTCCAGTAATGGCAATGGATTCAGTCCCTCTATGATTTGATGGCAATAGGGTGCACTATGCACCAGTATCTACTAAGGCTCTATACTTCTGTGGTTCTAACATGCCAGGCCATTGATTCCACACAGTCCAATAAACTCTGTTGTACCTCTCCTCCAGCTGGCTGGAGGCAGGGCCCCTCTAATTCCAAGGGTAGTGTCCATAATTGGCAACTGGGTTTGTGTAGTTCCCTGGGTTCACATGGTTTACCTGGTTAACAGGGTATGTGTAGATCACAGGAATTACACTGTTCACAGGATTTACACTATTTACAGGATTTG
>JANHGN010017986.1:47540-62875 GCA_024605025.1 Megaceryle maxima
GAATCACCTCCCTTGGCCTGCTAGCCATGCTTCTTTTGATGCAGCCCAGGATACAGTTAGCCTTCTGGTCTGTGAGTACACATTGCCAGCTCATGTATGTCTTTTCATCCACTAGCACCCCAAAGTCCTTCTCTGTGGGGATTCTCTCAATCCCATCATCTTCTTCAGCCTGTACTTATACTGGGTTTTGTCCCAATCCAAGTGCATGATATTGCTCTTGGCCCTGTGGAACATGAGTTCACATGGGCCCACTTCTTGACCTCCTCCAGGCCTCTCTGAACAGGTCACATCCCTGACATCCCTCAGGTGTGTCAACTGCACCATTCATCTTGGTGTCACCTGTAAAGCTAGTGAGGGTGCAATCAATCCCACTGTCTATGTCAGTCAATAAAATACAGGTCCCATTATGGACCCTGAAGGACACCATTTGTCTCTGATCTCCTTCTGGACACTGCGCCATTGACTACTACCCTCTGGATGCAACCATGCAATCAATTTGTTATCCATCAACAGTCTACCCATCAAATCCAGAATCTTTCCAATTGAGAGAGAAGAATCTTTGGAGAGATTGTTTCAAAGTCCTTACAGAAGTCCAGGTAGACAACAACCATAGCTCTTTCCCTTGTCCACTGATATATTCACTCCATCATAGGCCACTAGGTTAGTTAGTCAAGACTTGCTTTTGGTGAAGCCATGATGGCTAATAAACATTATTTAAAGCAGAGTAAAATAAAATGTTTTCTTCTCCATACCTAGCAAGTCGTATTATATTAATAATTTATGCCTTCATCTGTATTACAGACTCACCCTTACTATGTTGGAAGTGCATTATGAAGGTTTAGCTACTATTATAATTTTTCTACTTCAAATCACTTAAAATGAAAAGTATTCTATGGGATTTACTGCTGTTGTAATACAGGAACTTCTGGAATTGAACCTGCATGAATACTTCGAATGAAAAAGCATTAGAAGAAAAGAAGTATGACAAAACTTCAACACATCACAAAGCAGAGGAATGTAACTTATCCCACTTTCACCACACTTCTCTTATTTTTCATGACATGTGGATGATCTGTCTGTGAGGCAGTTAATACTGTAATAGGCTGTGTTAGTTTTGGCTGGGATGGAGTTAATTTTCTTCACAGTAGCTATTATGAGACTGTATTGGATTTGTGCTGAAAACATTCTGGATAATACAGGGATGTTTTACTTATTGCTGAGCAGTGCTTATACAGAGTCAAAGACTCTCCTGCTTCTCACATCACCCAACCAGTGAGTAGGCTGGAGGTACACAAGAAGTTGGAAGGGTACACAGCTGGGACAGCTGACCCCAAATGTCTAAAGGGATGTCACATATTATATGATGTCATGATCGGCATATATAGCTGGGGGAAGAAGAAGAAAGTGGAGAATGTTTGCAGTGGCGTTTGTCTTGCCAAGTAACAGTTACATGTGATGGAACCTGGCTTTCCTGGAGGTGGCTGAACACCGGGCTGACGGTGGGAAGTGGTGAACGAATTCCTTGTTTTGCTTTGCTTGGGTGCACAGCTTTTGCTTTACCCTTCCAATTCTCTTCCCATCCCACCAAGTGGAGAGTGAACAACTATGTGATGCTTGGTTGCCAGCTGGGATTAAGCCACAACACAGGCATACAAGGAACAATTAGTATTTCTCTCATCATTGTATATTCATTGATAAATCTAATGAGGACCAATAAAACACAGGCATTGGAAAAAAGAATCTCTATAGTCATATTTCACTCTCATTTTTCTTCTGTTATCAACTTTCACATCCTTCTGTTTATATTCTCCTTCTTCACTGCTTTGTTCTCATTTCCTGTTTGTTGGCCCCTAACACACTTTGATTGACAGTGCTGTTGTGAAACTTCAAAATATTTGTAAAGACCAGTTAAAAGGAAAACAGATGTTCAGAGCCTCACTCATAAGGAGACAAATTAAGACAGTGTTCAAAATTGTTTCTCTATAATATTTTCCTCTGAGGCATTTTCTAATGTTTGAAAACTCCAGATCAATTATGAGGTGAAGTATCACAAACTTTCATGCTGGCATCCACTGAAGACACAGTATACTCATCCAGGAGAAAATAATCTAGATGTTTCCTTTGATGAAAACCCTCGAGAAACATCTTGAAGATATCAAATGTGCAAGAAAACAACACTGAAGACCCAAACATAAAAAGCTTATGGTGGAAATGCTAATTATGAGACATTACGGAATGCTTGTTTCAGTACTCTAGCCAAACCTCACCTTGAGTTTTATGCCAGCTAAATCCATTGGTCACACAACCAAAAACCATGCAAATAAAATTTGTATAGAAATAGAGTTTAAAATGTTAAAGGAAAGTGTTAAAATATTTTTTCCCTGCTATTTTCAAACTGAACACTGACATAGCTACATATTATTGATAATAAGCCTTAGTCTTTGACTGATGCTTCAGAAGATGAAATACAGCCCTTCAGCTAAAAGTGAATAAACAACACAAAACACCAAAAACCTGGGATTTTTTCTTTTCTTCCCTGAGATGCAATTACTGATATTTAGATTATGCAACATTTTTGCTTTATTGAAATAAACCAAAAAAGCTTAATATCATACTCTTACAACCCATGCACATTAGGAGGCTCCTCAGTTCAAGAAGGACAGGGAACTGCTGGAGAGGATACAACAAAGGTCTATTAAGATGATTAGGGGACTAGAACATCTCTCCTATGAGGAAAAGCTGAGGGAATTTGGTCTTTTTACTCTGGAAAGACCGGTGTGTGTCAGTGCTTATAAATACTTAAAGGTTGGGTGTTAGGATGGGACCAAGCTTTTTTTCATTAGTGCCTGGTGACAGGACAAGGGGTAACAGACAGAAACTTGAAAATAGGAAGTTCCATCTAAACATGAGGAGGAATTTACTTACTTTGAGGTTAACAGAGCACTGGAATGGGCTGTTAAGAGAGGTGGTGGAGTCTCTGCCTCTGGAGACATTAAAAAATTACCTGGAAACATTCCTGTGTGACCTTCTCTAACTGAACCTGCCTTGTCAGAAGCTTTGGACTAGATGATCTCCAGAGGCCCTTCCAGCCTCTATTATTTTGTGGTTCTATGAGACTTAATTTTAAAAAACAGATATTCTTCAACAGTTTTGACCAACATTGAAGAAGGGACAATCCAGATCTTTTAATGTAGGGGGCTATCTTACATTTGTGCAACTGCCCAGTGAACCTTGTCTCTTCATAAAGTAAATGGGACCTCTATATTTGGAAGGATATTTGTTATATAAACAGAAAATGATGGCTAGCTGAAGTGAGAAATTTACAAGACGATCTCTATAACCTGGCTGAGACTGAAGTTCTGTATCATTAGATTACTTTGGGTTTTTTACATTTATATTTCTCTTCACTCACATATTTTCTTTCATTCAATAGAGACCCAACAGATAATGTAACCCCAAAATAAACCCCAAAAAGTAGCTAGGAAGAAAAAACATACTAATTCTTTAAATTTCCTTGACACTATATCCACCGTCTTTCTGAGTCTACTTTCAAACCCGATAATAACTCTACTTCATCTTTTTGAAGAAGGGAGATAACCATGACTCCATATTGCTCAAAATATTCTCCTAAGAGATTTTACACAAGAAATCAAACCCTTGGGAATCTTTCCAAGCACAGTTACAACTAGTAGTCCTTGTATAGCACCAAAAAGCAAAGACAACACAGCAAAAGAACTGCAGACTAAGGGAAAGCCTAAATAACAGAACTAACCAAGCTACATCTTAATTTTCACAAGCTTTGCCTTTATCCCCTCCCCAATAACATTGCTAGCTTACATTTTTGGTGATTTTGTCCTGGCACCACAAGAAATTCACAGCTGCATGGTGAACCCTCAGCGGGTCACTAATCTACTTTACCTGAGAATTTACAAGAGCTGTACTAACATAGCAGATCTGGTGATGGGAATGTATGGCTGTTGTGCACAAGCAAACACCGCATTTGAAACAAATGGTGGTGACATTATACATTACAAAAATCACCAAATAGCACCTACCCTACATAAGAGGTTAGGTGTTAGCTGCCTTATTTTTCACATCAATCTCCCTCAAAATTACTGCAACAAGCTCACTCTGTGAAATCCTTATGAAATGCTACACACAGAGACATAAATATATAAAACTTACAGAAAAGGAGTTTTATATATTTAGTGAGGAGCACTCCAATCCATGAAGCATCAGAAATGAGAAGGAATTGGAGAAGAAGGAGGAAAAAGGAACATATATTTTAACTGTCCTCCATATTTCAGCTGTTAGACATGTCTTTTCATGGTAAAAAAGTTTGAATGGACTATCTCAGCAAAACTAGGTTCTTAGAAAAATTAGACATGAAGCAGGAAAAAAGCAGGCAAGAAGGTAGGAAAGAATCTTTTATGGATTGTGATGGAGGAGCTTGCCTACCTAACTTTCTTTCTGTTGGTTACTATCCAATATCTAGACTATGACCCCAAAGGAACAACACAGACTAGGACTTATTAATACTCCCTCTTATATTTTTTACTAAGTAATCATTTAGATTACAAAAATGATGGAAGCATACACAACAAACCTTTTTTCCTTAAGATAACTCAATTCTTTTGTCTCTGTACTCCCACAGGAAATTTTTCTATTGACTTCAAAGGGAAGAGAAGCCAAAAATCCATGATGGTACTCTGATTTTAATCCCTGGACACAGCAAACACTGACATCATTCCTTTTTTCAATACAAGCAAGCACACAGGAAATTATATATTCTTTCTTTATCTCAGGAGTAAACAAAAGTCAATCAAATGCTTTAGCACTGCTGTAACCAGCCTAAATTGAAAGAAAAAGCTCAATTTACCAATAAAAGTAATGCTCCCAAATCAAGTAGCAATATATTGCCTTTATCAAATGACAAGAAAAAATATTCAGTCTGTATAGGAATTATTATCTTGAATCAAGAAATGAATCCATGAGCTACTGCCCAACAGCTGTCTGTACCTACACCTACACCAGCTGGAGCTAATTCTGTATCACAGCTGAGTGCAATAATTAAATATTAACAATAGAAACCATATCAACTTATAGCAGCTATATAGCAGGAGAGGTATAGTAGAAGATAAATGTTCTGATTTGAGTGAGAACAGAACTAATTCTGTTCAGTGGTTTTAATTTTTCAGCTCAGTCGCTTCTAACTAACTACACTTTCTGAAGTGATCAGCCTGTTTTCAGAGGCCGTTTCTGCTTCTAGCAGTGATAACACTCCCAGTTTATAGTACCAAGGAATGGCGTGTGGACCAAGGTCACTGTTGGGTCTTTTGTACCATGCTGGGGGGTGCAGAAAGTAAAAGGCTGCACCTGCAGGAACAGTGGACAGGACAGGTGACCCTAAACTGACCAGCAAAGGATTCCATCCCATATACATCATATTTGGTGATGAGGGAGGGGGATTAACAGAGAGCATCTGTTATAGGTCTAGTGGGTTGCCCTGACCCTAAATTTTGACAATAGGTATTTCCTATTGTAAATTCTGTTAACGAGTTTCCCTGTATGTCTAAATCTAACATGCTTAGCATGAGTGGACACAAAAAATGTTTAGGAGCTACTTTATTTTACTTAATGGCATAAGATCACTCCTCAGCAAAGTTCTTTAACTTTTGCACGGTTTCTGGAGATAGTGAGGTGCTTTAAAATGGCAGGTCTAGAAATACTTAAGTTGAACCGTGAGCCACTTAGAGCAGGTAAAAGAAAACTGTAAGCATAAAGCTGTATCATGTTGTGTGATGGAGATTTTCTTTGAGGCTTAAGCAAAACTCTATCAAAGATTTGGAAGCTTCTCCTGTAAGAGCTCTTTCAAAGTACTGCAGAAGGCTGTTTTCTAGCAAAATATAATTGCAGGAAGAAGCAGCTGATAGGATCCTCAAGCAGAAATGTTCTAATCTCTCTGTTAAAATAAAGCAATTCAGAACTCCATTCTCCAAAATTGTCTTCCTTACTATGTAGCTTAGCTTGTCCAAAACAAATTTACTTTATTGGCATCACTGATATGTGGTGGCATGGCTCCTAAGTCCGGAGCATACAAACGGATGGATACGGGCTTTTCAGGCAAGGGAGAAGGAGGACGTGGTATTATCCTCTATGTCAATACTCAGCTGGAGTTTGTGGAGCCTGGGGATGGATAAGGAGCTGATAGAGAGGTTATGGGTCAGAGTTAGAAGGAAGACAGGGGAAGGTGATAGCATTGTTGGCATCTGCTATAGGCCACCTGACCAGGAAGACCAAGCAGATGAGATCCTCTAGAGACAGATAGGAGCAGCTTCATATTCACAAGCCCTGGTTTTCATGGGGATTGCAACCACCCTGATATCTGCTGGGATGACATCACAGCAGGCCACCAGCAGTCCAGGAGGTTCCTTAATGCATTGATGGCAATGTCCTTCTCCAAGTTGTAGAGGACACAACAAGAAAAGGTGTTACACTGGACCTTGTTCTCATCAACAAGGAGGGACTGGTGGGTAATGTAAAGCTCAAGAGCATCCTTGGCTGTAGTCACCACAAAATGGTGGAATTCAAGAGCCTTAAGGCCACAAGGAGGGTGTGCAAGAAGCTCACTACCCTGGACTTCAGGAGAACAGACTTTGACCTCTTCAGAGATCTGCTTGGTAGAGTGCCATGGGATAAAGCCCTTGAGAGGAGAGGAGCCCAAGGTATCTTGTCAGCATTCAAGGACCATCTTCTTCAAGCACAGGAACAATGAATCCCAAAAAAGAGGAAGGTGGGCAAGAATGCCAAGAGGCCTGCATGGATGAACAAGGAACTCCTGGACATACTTATATGCAAAAAGAGAGTCTATGGAGGGTGGAAGCAAGGACAGGTGGTCTGGAAGGAATGCAAAGAAGTCCAAGCAGCCAGGGATCAGGTTAGGGAAGGTAAAGCCCAGGTAGAACTAAATCTGGCCAAGGACTTCAAAGGTAAGAAGAAAAGCTTCTGCAGGTATGTCAGGGATAAATGGAAGCCTAGGGAAGATGTGGACTCTCTCCAGAAGCAAATAGGAGACCTGGTCATGAGGGATATGGAAAGACAATTTCTTTACCTCAGTCTTCACCAGCAAAGGCTGTAGCTGCTCCACCTAAAATGCAGAAGGCAAAGGCAGGGACTGGGAAAAGGAAGATCTGTCCAGTGAAGATCAGGCTCAGACCATCTAAAGAATCTTAAGATGTACCAGTCCATGGGACCTGATGAGATCCATCCATAAGTCATGAGGGAACTGGTGGATGAAGTTGCTAAGCTGATTTCCATCATATTTGAAAAGTCATGGTAGTATGGTGAAGCTCCCACTGACTGGAAAAGGTTAAACATAACCAGCCGTTATGTCACCATCAGTCTCACCTCTGTGCCCAGCAAGATCATGGAGCAGATGCTTCTGGAAACTATGCTAAGGCACATGGTCATTGGTGGCAATCAACATGGCTTCACAAAGGGCAAATTGTGCCTGACAAATCTGGTGGCCTTTTATAATGAAGTTACAGTGTTGGTGGATAAGGAAAGAGCAAAATCAAACCAAGAATGTCAGACAAAATGCAGAGGCATGTCATAAACCCCCTCTATTCCCTATGTCACAGAAAATAATATTCTAGAAATACTGTAGTGTTTTGTGGACTTTTTTTTTTCCCACTAAATGACCTGGCTGAGACAGGTCAATACTTTTACTGTTGGAAAGTATTCTAATTCTAGAGAGATCCTTCTTCTGGGTTTTTAAAACTGTAAGAGACATGAAAAACATCCCAAATCTGCTTCTAAAGATCATGTTTGCCTTTTACTGAATCTTGGATCAGTGACATAGTATGGGAGTAAAATAAAAGGGGGGAAGAATAAATTAATTAATGGCACAAATCAACTCAATATAAACACAAAAATATGTCAGTAATTTTGACAATGACCCATATGTTGGAATATTAATGGAAACAGGTAAATCACTGAGCAAATCACACAGCTGGCAAATATTATTTTATGTGTTATACAATTTATATTTATAATATATTTGATATTTTACATCAATAATGCAGCTTATTGTTTACATCTGTAATTTTCTTGTAAATACCATCACATAAGGGAAGTAGGCTGTATGGATGTAATACAACACCTAAACATTTCTTTCTTATGTAAATCAAAAAGACACGGTTGCTGGCAATTGTTAATATGAAGTTATCATTAACTAGTATATTACAATAATCTGACTCTCCCTTCTTGTGTTTAAAGAGTTCATTACATACATAATGATCCTGACAAATTGAGAGTCTTGCGTTCCTCTGAAGGGAAGGGCAAGAATTCAGTTGCTGCATCAGATTTGCATATTAGTACAGAACAGATTTATTTATGATAAAATATCAATCAATTAAAATGGAAGGAGTTTGTAAAATCTCTTTTCCTACAGTATTCCAATAGTTTTAAAGGTCCATTTATATTTAGTTATCTCTTTTCATTGCTAAAAGCACATTTTTTAAGGAAAACAAAATTAGGCTGAACTTGAGCCAAATCTTAATTTAAATAAAAGGAAGAAAAAATACAGTGCTTAAAATTCATGGTCCTTAAGTAGGTTTGGAATACAAACTGTGATCTTACATAAATTAAACAGGCTTTCAGAATGTTGTACTAAGTATTAGAAATCTGTTATTTTATTATTTATAGATCTGGGCTTCTTTAAGATTTTTATTTTTATTGTTTTAATAAACCAGGCCCACAGGACATACAATTTCAGCAGAAGCAGGGAGATGAGGTTATCAATCTCTATGCATAGGTAGTGTTAGTGTAATATATAATATGAAAAATTCCATTAAATCACAATGAATTTGTAATTATGCCTAGTTGTGCACTATTAGTATATAGTATTCCAAACCAGGATCAAATCAATACAAGAACTTTTTAGATTCAAGGGAAAGGCAAAATTACTATAAAGCCCAAAGGTTCTAATTTAGTAGTTACATGATTGAAAGGTTGTCTGTTGTTTATGTTCGGTATTGCACGTGAACTTATGCTGACCTTCTTGAAACCTAGACAGACTTTTGCAGATCATTGCAGTGTTAAGTAGTGAGGGGAACAACATGTAGATATTCAATTTATTTCTAGTAAACATACAAGTATTTTCTATTGCAAGTATATTTTGGTAGTATGATTAAAATATGGTATCTAGTCATATGTGCAACCAAGCCATGTGATCACCAGTCTCCTACCATTAATCACTATCATAATACCACTCCTGACATACTCCTTCTTCAAATCACAAATAAATCATAAGTGTTTCTATTTTCTTCTTCATTTCTTGTCTGTGTTCCTGTAATCTATTTTCTGAACTTCTACTACCTAACTAGATTGTCAACATTATTAAATATATTTTTTTTTCCTTTTTTACCGTGGATTCAGTAATGGATTTCACCTTCTTTTAAATATTAATGAAGTTATAGGTACTTGGAATGTACATTACAAATATTTTTAACACAGGAACACAAAGACCTAAATATATAACATTATTTTCCCTTCTGGAGGAAAATACTTCCCAATTGGTGATGATTTAGGATTAGTACAAAACATTGTGTCGGATCATTAAAAAATTTTGCCTTTAAGAAAGGGAAATGCAAATAGACATTTTATTCACTGATTATAGTTCTGCATTTTGTTATTTTTTTCATGAAGTCATGTCTGGTTTCTAGTAGCTCTTTCACCATGTTTTGCACCAGTTTGTCTTTTCTTAAAGACATGTTTATGAATAAAACTTGAAAACACAAGAAAAAAAAATTTTTGGAATTACTATCGCTTGATATAGTCTCATTGAAGTACACATGGAATTTCTATGTACTATTATTTGCTCTCCTATTGATTTCTTATTTCACTATCAATTAAAATGTAACTGTAATAATTGATTTTTTTATTACAGAGAATTTTAGTATGCACAGGACACACATCATCATGCTTTTGTCTTGACTGTGTAAGTTTTACCTTTACAATTTCCTCTTCTGTAGAGCTTAAAATGTATAATGTTATTTATTTGGGAGCTTTTTTATACATAAAAAAAAAGATAAACCAAAGACTATATACCCACCCTGCCATGAGGTAAAAAACAAAACAAAACAAAACACTCATGACAAAACACAGGCAATAAAATTCATTGAAAAATATTAAGAATCAATACTGTATTAGAAAGGAATCACTGCAGTAGCTAGTTGATTTTAACACACCATAGTTTCCTACAAGGAACAGTAAGGAATATTAAGGAATGCAATTCAATTTACTGAAAAATATACAAAGTGTCACTGTTGTATTTCACATGTGGCTTGATATGTCACTGGGAAAAAAACCAAAACAAACAAACAAACAAACAAAAATTTGATTATGTATTAAAATTTATTTTGGATTATTCTTTAATAGTTAAGATATTCTGAAGCTAAAGGAAAAAGGAAAACTAAATACACTACTGTGGCCATATACTTGCCTAAAAGGTTATTTTAGACTTTATTACCCAATTAAATATTTTAATAGGATATTTTATTATAGTAAAAACATCCCAAAAATGACAACCAAAAAATCATGAAATCCATTGTAATTTAAATTATCTTACTGCACATATGCGCCATTAATAAAAAGGCAGTCGAAAGTATTTTTATTTATCAGTTAAAGGTAGGGATCTACAATGATTTTGTAAGAAATTGATTATATTTGTATCATTTAACTGCAACATAACAGATATATTTAATTATTAAAGAAAACATGCTCTTATAGCAGCTGCTGGGACTAATATTCAAGCTAATTTAAAAATAATCCATGTTCTGTAGAATCTTTCAATTAAAGATATATAGTCTTAAATATTTAAACTAACTAGTCTTGCTTCCCCCATATTTCAATATTATCCTATGTATTACATATATATGCATAAAAAGTCTGAACCTGATGGGTTATGCTGGTCATTCTTTTAATTTATTTCATGAGAACTGACACATAATGATTTCATGTTCTGCTTCTGGTCATACCATATGCCCAACCACTGATCAATCTGGCAGACACCTAAAAGAATACAGAGAACTTTTCCTCCTTGCATTGCCTGCTTAAGAGCTGTGCACAGTCTATTTGAAAGTCTACTGACTTGCTATAGAACTGACTCTGCCATAAAGCATACACATGATGAGCTCACATGGTTATTGATATACTTTCTCCCCATAGATCACTCAGAGTATTTGAAGCACAAATTGAACTGAGCCCAGTACATATGATATTAACATAGTAAGTAACAGGTCAGTTTGTAAAACTGAGGCTTGTCAGGCTTATTTTGTTTCAACTGGTGTCAACCCTCCTGGAGTGTTATTTTTACTTTGCTTAGCTCTAATAATTTTTTTTTTTCTAATGACAGTGTAGCTACTCATGATTTGGTTTATGACTTGTTTTATTTTTGCTTATTTTCATATGATATAACTATACTTTTATACAAATAATAGTACAAAGTACTTATTCTGTGCACAGTGAAATATATATGACTCTAATATAGTGTTACAGTGTAGAACAATACAGCTCTGGTACAATAGTGGGGACCTTGAAAGTGGGAACACAGGGTGCCATGTAAAAGTGTAAAAGTGCAGGCATAGGGTGTAACAAGAAGAAGCAAAGGTGGGCATTGGAAAGCCCAGGGCTATAAAAAAACAATGTATGTCAATTAAAGAAAAGCAGACCTAGAGCTAAGATGAATGAGTCTTGCAGTAAGAAAACACAAGTATGTAAGATACATAAAATTTACCAGGGGCACTAAATTCATATATAACATGGACCTACAAAAGTACATTAGCAAATATATGAAAGTGATGCAAACTGAATCCTTGGGTGAGGAAGAAGAAATCATCATACCTTTCTTCATGAAGGAGTTCAGGTACAGATAACTTGCTTTACACCAAACCAAACTGACACTATCAACCCAAAGATCCAGAAGGGCTCTGGAAGACTGAACATAGCACCAGAAAAAGAGGTATATGCTAGTAAGTGCAGGTAAGTTGATTCTAACTGTATTATTAACAGTGAGACTTTCTGTAAAAGTAGGATTCTTTATGTACTTTTTTTTTTTTTTTTGGTAGCAATAATTAGACCTGCTCTAAAAAGAATTTTTTGATTAGATCATTAAGACTTCTGATATATCAGCAATATGTTATTGGCTTTACCTATAAAGTACGTTTCCTTTTTGTCCATGATAAGATTTCGTATGTAAAGCCCTGCACCTCTGAAATAGTTACGTGTTACTGAAACTCCAGACTAAGTAAATTTCAGAAAAATTAACCAATCTTTCCAATACATATTTTTTTCTAAGTAATATTTACCTAGTAACCAAATGTCTTGATGATGATTAAAAAAAGGACTTTCAGGTGTTCCTGTCTTTGTCCCACTGGATAAAAAACTCAACAGGGAGAAAATAAAATGAGTTTACACAGTCAGTCACAACCCTGTTCACAACAGGTTTTAGCAATGGATTACTCTGCCCCAGGACAAAAAATTAACTACTGGAAGTGAAGTAAATGTGAGTATAAGAATAAACAAAACCCAGTAATATGCATACACCATCTTCTTAAATGGTATTTAAAAACTGAATATAACCATAATCCAGGAATTCACAAAACACATAAGTAGTGGTGAATCTGTCCAGATGCACTCTTGTTTCACAAAACAGCTTTCTTCTGTCCATGATATTAATATAGCAGGGCCTGCATGTGGTACTAGTAGTATGCTGGGAGGGGATTAAACAATGTATATTATAGGTTATTCTTATTCTTCTACTGAATTTTTCTTTAAGAATAGTTTTTTTCCCAATTAGTTCATTGTTACTTTTGCTGACAACATAGGCTGTGACTCTTGTTTTTACCTTGTTTCATCTCATCCAGAAATTAAAGATGCTAGCCTTAGGGAGCAATACATATGGTATCCTCCCACACTGTCACTTCTAAAATTTAGCTAAGAGCTTTAGGTGCACTGCTGCTGCTATTGCCTTTCCCTCTGGCTTTTTTAATTGCTCTTCCCTTTTCCACTACATAGTGAATAATAACATATGACCTTTTACTTGGTTCTGTTTCTACATTGTGTTTAGTGAAAGTTCTCCCAATTATGCAGACTTCTGCAGACAGATTGCAGTGCTGACATTTCTATGGGATACCATAACTTTTGCAACATTTTTGTTTCTAAAGAGCAAAAAATCAGTAGAGTGAACTTTTACCCCCTGGCACACTTTTTATTTCATAGAGCTTCTTGTCATTTTTATCCAACAAAACCAGAGACATTAATCCACTAACTTCACAGTGCAATATCGAGTATTTTGTCAGAAAGATTTGAAGTATATCCCAGTTTAAGCTCAAGAACAAGGTTACTAATTCAAAGAACTGTCATTTGCTGCTGCAAGATGTGGCTTGTTTGCATGACACCTTCCTGTGTGTTTACTACCATACAGCTAAGTTGTGTCCCCAACATGGACAGACATCTTTCCAGTTCACTGATTTCAGAAAAGTATCAGAAAATGTTTATTCAATAAAGATAATCCCTGGACTCTACAATTTTCTCTTAGAATTGGATTCCATCACAGCAGAACAGCAATAGACCTGAGGGATAGTAGTGATGCTAAAATTAAGTACAGTAATATGTTTAAATGCTTTTGTTGTTGTTCTACAACAACAGATGCTGGAGCAAGTAACAAGGATATAATTCAAGGCATTCTTATATAAAATTACAATGTGTCAAATGGAAGAAAGTGCTGGAATTAATGTGAAAAAAAATTCTTTTGACTAAAATGCTAATTAGGCTATTTGCTGTTACAAGTGAAGTGTGGAACAGTAAAAAGTACACAACAACAACAAAAAAAACCCCAACCAACCAAACAAAAACACCTCAAACCAAAGCTATATGAAGTAGGTAACTGTCAAGAGCAATGAATTCTTGTCCATTCAGAAAATAAGCATACCATATAACCTAATGTCCTGGTTTGACTGAGAATAGAACTAATTCTGTCTGTTGATTTTACTTTTCAGCTCAGTTCTTCTAACTGACAGCACTTTCTGAAGTTATCAGCCTGTTTTCATAGGCAGTGTCTGCTTCCAGCAGAGATAGCACTCCATGTTTAGAGTTACTACCAAGGACTGGTGTGCAGACCAAGGCCACTGATGGATCTTGTGCACCATGCTGGGGGGTGCAGAAACTAAAAGGCTGCACCTGCAAGGAGGACCAGACAGGATAGGTGACCCTAAACTGGCCAACAAGGGATTCCAGCCCATATGTGTCATATTCAGTATTAAAGCCGAGGGATCATGAAGATGTTGCAACTCTTGGCCTGCTTTGACAGCTTTTCTCAGCTTGGCTCATGTCCTTTTCCAGTTTCTTCCTCGGAGCATCCAAGGACTCTGTACATTCTGCCTTTGATCCTGATCTGTGTGTTCCTGAATTTGGTACCAGAATCCAGCTCCTGACCATAGCTCCCTTCTCCTGCTGGGCCCATTCTGGGACTCTCCCAGTGTCTGCTCCACAGCATCAGTGGAGAGGGTGATGTAATTGCCATCAGGGGACTTTGGTTTCAATACTGGGTTTGTGTATATTTGTATATATTCCATTTTATTATTATTATTATTTTAATTTTCATTAAAGCTGCTCTAGTTTCCTTTTCTAATTGCCAAGTCTCTCTCCCTTATTCCCTTTCTCTTTCCCTTTGGGGAGGAAGTGGGGTTAACAGAGAGCATCTGTTAAAGGTCTAAGGGGCTGCCCTGACCCTAAACTGTGACACCTAAGCATGTAAAGAAATGCATGCTAGTCATGCCCATTTTTTGATGAAGCCACAATAACTTTCTTAGTCATAGGCACATACCATTCTTTCAATTTTCTGAAAGTTGTTTCCCTGAACTAGGGACAGAACTACTTAATGACCCATTATTATTTTCTTCTGAATGTCAGCTTACATCAAAATTTAGCACATATATGTTTGTTTAATATTTCACTATGTTACCTTTTATAATAAGATTCTACCCATCTTAAGGAACAATCAAATCATATAACCATAACCCATGTATTTCACTGATGATAAGACAGTAATGACAGAATGAATTCCATGCTCTTCTCATACTGTAACAGAAGATAAGGTTTGTGACCACCTGAGGAACCTGAACACACATAAATCTATGGAATTGAGAGAAGCCCTGCAGAGGACTTGGGGGTGTTGGTGGATGAAAAGCTGGACATGTCCAAGCAATATGCACTTGCAGCCCAGAAGGCCGCATCAAAAGAAGCATGGCTAGCAGGTCAAGGGAGGTGATTCT